>PVIH01002246.1:0-197504 GCA_004025045.1 Sigmodon hispidus
TCGTCTTCTTCTTCTTCTTCTTCTTCTTCTTCTTCTTCTTCTTCTTCTTCTTCTTCTTCTTCTTCTTCTTCTTCTTCTTCTTCTTCTAAGATGGCTCTAGTTTGTGTCAAGTTGATAGAAACTAACTAACCAGCACACTTGGATGACTTTGTTCTTTGATACTACCAATATTGAATAGTAAAAAACATCTAAATAAACTAAGTTGACAGCCTCACAGTTGTACTTAGTACTATTGTAAAAAGATGTGAAAAAACCCAGGGTACGTTGTATGGATGGGCAAATGGCCTATATAGCAGGTCATTCTTCAGTGACAGGCTTCTTAGAATAACCTGACCAGGGGATGAGAAGCCAGTAAAATGTGGGGGTCAGGAGGTGCTGCCCAGGCTGATGACTCACACAGGCAAGTTCATTAGGTATACAGCATCTTACATAGAGCTTGCAAAGGGGAAATGGGACAGAGTCAGCAGGAAGGGAATCAAGCACACTGCACAGGGAACGCAGGATATCTTAGATGCTCCATGAACTGAGCCCAGTGGCCTCGGGACTGATAACTCTAGTCTCTTAGGGGAAAGCCATGTTCCCAGGAATAGAAACCCTAACTTCTTCAAGGCCCTCTTCCAAGCGAGCCCCAGATAGGACCTTATCAAGTCTGGCCGTGGGCGAAGACAGAAGTAGGTTTCTCTTATCTTTTCATGGGGACCTCAGCCTGGCTCTGCCTGGCTTTCAGCAGATGAAATGTTATGCAGTACCAGCTTTTGAATGGGAAGGATCACTAGAAGTTTGTTATAAAGTAGATTCGGGCTTGGACAGCAGCTCTGTTCATGAAGTGCTTGCTCTGCAAACCTGACAACGTGGGTGTGATCCCTAGCACCCAGGTCGGAGCCAGGCTTCGTAGCACATGCGCCTCATTCCAGCATTTGGGGGTGCAAAAACAGGATCATTTGGACTTGCTGGCCAAATTGGTGAACTCCAGGATCAATGAGAGACCAGGTCTCAAAAACAAGGAAGCCTTGGTCCAGGAGTAAAGGCACTCACTTGCCTTCAACCTTAATGAACTGAGTTTGATCTCTGGCACCCACATGCAAGAAGAAAACCAAGGTCTTCAGGCTGTCCTCTGTGGCATGCATCAACAGACACAACAAACAATTAAATTAATTAGTTAATAATGTTAAAATAAGTAGAGCCAGGTATGCTCGTGCTTATTTGTGATCCTAGCACGTGGTGGGCAGAGGCGGCAAGGGTAAGGAGTTCAGGTTCAAGGCCAGCCTTGTCTCTACTCGGTCCAGTCCCAGAAGAAAAATGAAAGTTATTGAGAGTAGAGTAATAACCTATTAATAAAGATTCTGGTTAGAGATGTCTTTTCATGCTTTGTTTTTTGAGGCAGGGTCTGGTTGTGTAGCCCTGGCTGGCCTCAATTGTGCTGTGTGATCTGGCTGACCTTTGTAGTGAATCTCCTGCTTGCCTATAGCTACCGTAATGACAGATCTCTTTTCATCCTAGGATCAAAAGGATAATGTTCACCACCTTTTTGTTTGTTTGAGATAGTTTCTCTGAGTAACTGCCCAGACTGTCTTGGAACCAGGTTGGCCACCATCTCGAACTCGCCTGCCTCTGCCTCCTGAGTCCTCGGATTAAAGGCACCACCACTGGCCAGAGACCTTTTTCATTCAGAGCAAAACCCAGTCCAAGAAGTAGTTTGAATGTAAATGGTGTGGTAGGGCATGCGTATTTAAAGTGATTTGGGGCTTAAAACAATGCTAATGACAACCAATTGAAATAGGTTCAACTAGTAGATTTCTTCCAAGTACTTATTACCATAAGATCTTTGTCTTTTTGTAGCTTCCATAAGCTCCATTAGCTCCATTTTCAGTAAACATTGATGGAATGAAGTCACTGTGACTGGCATGCCTTTCAGAGGAAGGCCTGCAGTGAACGGGCATGGTATGTCACAGGTATACTTGTACTGAATGGTCCTTCTTCCCATTCTCTCGTTCAGCTTATCGACGGCCACTTTGATACCAAGATTGGACACAAGGTGGAGAGTGAGAGTTACCGAAAGATTGCAGATAGCATTGGGTGCCTAACCAACAACATACTGTTTCTCACAGATGTTACTTTAGGTAAGTGCTCTTGGATTTGTTTTTTGTTTTTGTCCTTGTGATGCGGTATGAGGGAAGCAGCCTTAAGAGGGGAGAGGCTTGGTTTGTTCATGGTTGAGAGGATGCAGCCACCATGGTCTCTGGGTCATCTCTCACAGTCACAGATCAGGGAGCACAGGAGACCAAAGCAGGCCTGGGCTGTACCCTGTCCTGGACTACACCTTCCATGTAGACCCTGTTTCCTGAAAGTTCCACAACCTCCCCAACCTTAGCAGCACCTGATGGAGACAAGTAATGGAATGCCTAAGCTGTGGGGGATACTACCACACAGTTTATTTTACTTTTTAAAGATGTTTTTATTTTTATTTTACGTGTATGGATGATTTGGCTGCATGTATGTCTGTGTGCCATGTGCATGGTTGGTGTTTGTGGAGGCCAGATGAGATTGTTGGATCCCCTGGGCCTAGAGCTTCAGCTAGTGTGAACCACCATGCCAGTGCTGGGAATTGAACCCAAGTCCTTTGGAAAAACAACTAGTTATCTTAACTCCTGAGTCATTTCTCCAGGCCAAGGCTTATTTTATAACAGGTAGCCAGACCATGGGAAATCCACAGCCATGTCACCTACACTCTACACTGAACTGGAACATTTGCTGGTCAGACTTCTCTTAGAACCTCTTTCTGATTTGAAGCTCCACTCTACCGTGGAGGGATATGGGGGAATAGGGCAAGGAGGCTGCCTCACCATCAGTGTAAGTTCAGGGTGCTAGTGAAGCATGGAAGTGAAGAATGATAGTTTGCAGACTTTTTCCTGTGTTGTTCTGGTAAGTTTAACTGGCTTGGCTTAATTTGTTCCTTTCTTTTGGTTTACTTCGATAGCACTTTGCATGGTTGATTCCTCCGCAGACTTGGAGTTAAGAATCTGCTCTGTGCCTGAAACCTAGGCACTAAGTTCTGACATTTGGATTTGCTTTGTGATCCCTGGCCTCCTGTCTTTCTCTGGTTTTGGTTCTATTAACGAGTGTAATTTAAAGGGATGGAAGACAGCTCAGTCAGTGAGGTCTGTTCCTGAGCACCCTGTGAAGTGTGTTTGCTTTGGATGCTGCATGTTTATAATCTTAGTTCTTGGGAGAAGGAGACAGACAGATCCTTAGAGCTTCTTTACCAGCCAGTCTAGCTTCTGGTAATTCTGGGTCACTAAAAGACCCCATGTCAAGAAGAAAACGGTGACCAGTGCCTGAGAAATGACACCCAGGGTTGGCCTCTGTCCCCATGTGTATACATACATGTATGGGCACACACATCCACACAATGTGTGCACAAACAGAAATTTCAATTCTTGTTCATTTGCACATTTATTTATTATACGGAAGTGGGGGCATGTGCTATGCATACAATGAGATTAGAAGACTGTATGTGACTGGTGGTGAGTTAGTGTCACGTAGATTTGGATAATGAGCTCCCAGCATCCAATTTGGGAGCAAGTATTGTAGTTAGTTGATCTAGCTCATTGGCCCACACTCCTAAGACTACTTAGGCTATCTTCAGATTTTTGTCTTTAGGCACTTTTAAAAAATTGACTTGCAGTCAAGTCTTTCTTGTTTAATTTAAGCCATTTCCTAGGGTTAAAGTTCTAGAAATTAATTTCTACTGTGAGTAAAAGGAAATGTATACTGTCTGAAGAAACCAAAGTATATATTCCCAACTCTTGTTTTTGTTTATTGTTGTTTTGAAATAGGGTATCTATGTATCCTTGGCCATCCTGGCATTTATTATCTAGACTAGGCTAGCCTCAATCTCAGATCCACCTGCCTTTGCCTTCCAAATGCTGGGATTAAACATGCCTGGCTAGTCCCAACATCCCAATGTTAAAGACTAGGAATACCGTCCTGTAGGGAGCTGCGTTGTACCACACCCTAAAGGTGGCGCTGGTTTCCGCCTTCCACCTTTCTTGATGGTGAGTGCTCTCAGGAGTAAACAACTCCTTATTGGCTGTAGGTGAGGATGGTGGCTTGCTTCCGGCACCTCTGATTGTCCAAACAACCTTGAATCACCCTCCAAATGGATCTCATGCCTGCCTTTAGAATTCTTTGCTCATAGGCAAAGTCTAAATCTCGCCCTAACTTCTCCCAGGAGGACACTGTTAGATTGCTCGTGACAGCAAACCACAGAGCTGCAACGTCACATTCCTTTAAAAATCTCTCTAGTACGCTTTCCTTAATTTCCAGGCCCTTAGTTTGTAACAGCTCTTGTAGAGCCAGAAAAATTGGACATGAGGTTGAAGACTCCATCTTTATATGCCCTTTACTCCTTATTTTAAAAAATCTTTTCTGAGCCTTTACCAACCAGCCCCAGCCTTGCTAACGCTTTTACTTTCACTTTTGAGCTCAAGTCTGCAATAATTGTTACTTTCACTTTAAGCCAAAATTGGCAACTGCTGCCTTACTTTCACTTTAATCCGAAACTGCTGTGCTACTTTCACTTTGATCTGAAACTGCTGTTCTACTTTCACTTTGAGCTCAAGGCTGCAGTGCGTCCACAGCTGCAAAAGATTATACCCACTCGTCAGTGAGCTTGCCGTGCGTCCACAGCTGTAAGAGGTTACACCCACTTGTCAGTGAACTCCCTCTTCTCTGCCTTTACCTACAGGTCGGAGCTACCCGCTAGCGCCAAGAGGTTACCCTCACTCCTTGGTGAGCTCACTCTTTCTCCGCCTTATCCTATCTATAGGCCGGAGCTACCCTGCTCTCACTGTGGATCCCAACTTACCTGGGACTTACCGGTGCACCCCCCCACCCCCGACTGCAGAAGAGTTCTGAATCCTGTCGTTCGTTGGTGCGAGTTTAGTTCTTATCTTCCCGGGTTTCGGCACCACTTTTGCGCGCCACCTCGTCCTGCAAGGAGCACGCAACACCGGATCCTTCTCTTTGCAGTTTACTCGGACCTTTAATTATCTTCTTGTCTCTCACTCACTCACTCTCACTCTCAGACATATGACGAACGACTCACTCACTCTTAGACAAACTACGAACGACCCCGGGGGAGAAGTCCGCTCGTGGCTAAATACCCTCTGGGCTTCCAATCCCGGTAAGCCACGTAGACATTGCCCATAGGTCCCGAGGCGCCGGAAGCAAGCTACCATCCTCACCTACAGCCAATAAGGAGTTGTTTACTCCTGAGAGCACTCACCATCGAGAACGGTGGAAGGCGGAAACCAGCGCCACCTTTAGGGCGTGGTACAATGCAGCTCCCTACACCGTCCATCCTAAATTAGCCTTAAAATGAAATCAGCTTTATCTAAGGTTTATCTACATGTCCAACCACCTCCCTACCCCCTCCCACCACCCTCCCCGCTCCCATCCCATTAGGCAGGAGGGCCAGAACTTGGATGATCTGTAGCTAGGATGGGAGAGGTGGAGGTAGCTTACTTTCCCTCTCTGTCATCTCTGTCCTATGGGCTTTGTACCTTTTATTCATTCCTTCACACCCAAGGCAGAGCAGAAATCAAGCTGGTGTTCCAGATGATACTAAAGTGTGAAAGGAAATGAATACTTTTTGGGATTGTAGCATGCAGTGTCTGCAGAGTATACTTGGAGTATTTGCTGCCTAGATCAAGAGTTGGCACCAGATAGTAAATACATAGCTTTTCAGCCCACAGAGTCTGTCACAGCTCAGCCTTCTCTTGTAGTGCAAAAGCAGTCACAAACACATACAGATGAATAGATGTAGCAGCATGCCAAGACAGCTTTTAGTGATTTGCCAGTCTCTGCTTTAGAGCAGAGGTTCTCAGCCTTCCTAATGCCGTCACTCTTTAATATAGTTCCTTATGTTGTGGTGACCTCCCCACCCATAAAATATTTTCATTGCTACTTCATAATTTTGCTACTGTTATGAATTATAGTGTAATTATTTTCTGAGGTAGAGGTTTGTGAAAGGTGTCATGAGCCACAGGTTGAGAACCCCTGGGCATTGAGTCAGGCTGACAGTTGAAAGCTTTAGGCCTACTACTTGTTCAGCTGTTTCCGTATCCGTAGACTGGGACAGAGTTAATAGTGTAAGTTACTTTGAGTGTCAGAAAGATGATGAGGATGGGGGAGGGGGCTACATGAAGGCAGGAGCCCTATAGTATTCATAGTTCTTGTCCAGTATGGTTCCTAGTATACAGTAGATGCTTTTAAAGATGATATAGCTGTTGTTTTTCAAATAAAACTAGGATGAAGAGATGACTGTAAGCCAAGGCGTATTACATATCCCTTGTAACTCCCAGCTTACCTAAGTTAATATGATGGGTCTTGTTTTTACTCTTTGCCACCCAGCACCATCCCAGTCACTGATCATAAAGTACTCACAGTCTAAGGAGGGATAAACAGTAATAAAGTGCATTCTTGTGACAGCTAAGTATAGGTGTGAGGTGCACACGGGCTGCTCTAATACAGGGATGGCACTTCTGGATGGTGCCATGTTTTGAGTGGAATTTTGAAGAGTAGGGATTTGTCAGGCAAAAAAGATGTGGAGTCTAGGCAGGGAGCATGACATGTTGGTACCTGAGGTGAGAGCATGTACTTTGGCCAGATTAGATCATAGAACAGATCATAGAACACCTCTGTTCTCTCCACTCAGTTGGCGTTAGACCCTCCCTACAGCTTGTCCTTTGAGAAACAGCACAGCTGTCTGGGGCTGATTTGTAGGAATGGGCAAGGGGTGTGGTCCAGAGCAGGCCTGTTTTGCATTCACCAGTAGCTCTAATTAAAGCCCAGTGTAAGATGGGCTGTGTTTTCTGTCATGTACAGTCAGGTGCTTTTAGCATAGAATTTATAGAATAATATAACCTGCCTCACTGTGCCCATCTTTAGCTGCAACAAAAGCCAGAGCCAAACTTACTTCTTGTTCTCTCTCTCCTCCATGACTTAGCTCATCTCAGGCATCTAAGTCACCGCTGCACCTGCCCATTGCTCATAAACAGCATTGAATTGTTTGGCAGCAGGGCCTCTTAAAAGAGCCTTGCAGGTTTTTACCACTAAAGCTGAATCAGAAAACCTCTCTTTTAAGGAGCCGCCAGCAAACAGAGCCCTCCAGAAAATGCTGCTACTAAGAGCCATGCTTGATTCTGTTCCTTAAGTCTGTCATATGTAGCTCCTGACTGTACTGCGACTTCTGTGAGACGCAGGAACAGGTCATGTTGCAGGCAGCAGACCCACCATTTTGTAACTCAAGCCTGAACGCACCATGGCCCACTTGAGAGACACAACTAGAAAGCTGTTTTTGGCTCCCTTTTGGAATCTTTTTTAAGCTTTCTCAGGTCTATGTAGATTGTGCCCCACGTTGAACGCTATTTGTAGTAAGTTTCTGGCCTGACCTAACCTCAAGATCTGGGCCAGCAGTCCCAAACAATCACACAAAAGCTTATATATTCATTACAAGCTGTTTGGCCTATGGCTCAGGCATGCTAACTCTTACTCTCAAACTAACCCATAATTAGCCACATGGCTTAGAGCAGCATTCTCATCTTCTTTCCTCTGTGTCTGCTGGCATCTATTGCTCTGCTTTTCTTCTTCCCAGAGTTTTCTTAGTCTGGTAGCCCTGCCCATATTTAATGTCTGCCCCTGGCTAATCAGTATTTTATTAAATCAATAGGACTAACAGATATTTACAATGTACAAGAGCGTAATCCCACAGCACATCTTACTTGTATTTTGATTTTTACAGAGGCCAGTGCAGCTGAGGAAGCAGATGTGCATGTCGCTGTGGTGGTGAGACCTGGCAATGCAGGATTAACAGATGATGAGAAAACATATTACAACCTCATCACGTCCTTCAGCGAACTCTACCTGCCATCAACATAGAGCAGGTTCTGAGGAAGATGAAACTGTTTTCCCTAATATCTAGCTAATTGTAAAAGTAACTTACTTAACGTATACACACAGACATGTGCAAGTATATATACATGTATGTGTGTTCAGATTAATTTTCACAGGCACATAGGTGAGAAAAGTTGTCAGTTTTGTGAGAACCAAATTTATGTAAAGATGTTTTATATGTAGACCATAATTCTTAAGTCTTACTGAGGCCAGAGTGTATTTGATAGAAGAAACTGCAAAAATACAAATCTAATGTGTGATGTTTATCAAATTGTTTACTGAAATAGAAAGCTAGTTTTGACAAATTATTATCCAGAGACCTTGTTATTTTAGAAACTGGAAGTTCTTCAAAGGCACCTATAAGAGGACCCACCGACCCTGACCCTTTGTGCACTTCAGTCACACCGCTGCATTCAGACTCACAAACTTCCCTGTGTACACGAGACAGAGGCATTGGTTTCTGCTCAGAGAAAGGGAACTGGTTTTGATCAGTCAGGAATTGAATGGTGTTAGGCAGACGCGTCCTTCACAGAGCAGCAGAGACAGTAGCTGCCTAACCCACCAGTGTTAGCACCGGTTTGTAGTTGCCTTTTTATGTCTTAGCATAGTTTGAGAGTGTATGTTAATGACTAATTTTAAAAAAATGTTTTATTGAAACAAGTATAACATGACAAAGAGCTCTAATGTGTAATATTTCCTCAGAAATGGATGTGAAGATGTAAATTTTATAACAGCATTGTTTATCCCAATGCCGTTCTGACAGGATTTTAGTTTCATGTAATTAATTAATAAAGGCATTTTCCTCTTCCAGTTTCATATAGATTGTGGATTGTGCTTCACGCTGCCAGAAGCAAAAAGGAAAGTAAGCCTGGAGCAACTGAGCAATTGGACTTTCTTTAGTTTTTGCACTGAGGGTGTGATATGTTTGTCTCTTTTAACAGACTATAAATGAAAATCATTTTTCATTTTCATTATCTTCATTAGCTTCAGCTTGTATTTGAATGTTGTTACTATTTCATTCTGACAAAAGCATTCATGTATGAAGTTTCTTGGAATTAGATGACCATTTTTTCCTCCACATTTTGTGTGTGTGTGTGTGTGTCTGTCTTATCTGTCTGTCTGTGAGGCAGGGCAGTTTGTGAAAGTTGGTTTTCTCCTGTCATCTGCGTCCTGGGTATTGAGTAGTGAACTTAGGTCATGAATCTTGGTGGCAGAGTCTTTACCCACTGAGTCATTTCATTTTTTTGTTATTGTTGTTTTGTGTATTGAGATGGATTAGGGTTAGGGTTAGCTTCGCTGTGTAGCCCTGGCTGACCTGGAACTCTGTATAGACCAGACTGGCCTTAAATTCATAGATCCACCCTCCAATTACTGATTAAAGGCGTTCACTGCCACCACCACCTGGCATCACTTTTTTTTTTTTTTAAGCTATATAAGAAATTACTTGAAGGAAACATTTATTTTTCTAATTAATAAGAAAATCCTGGAGGAATAATTTTGGGAATGCATTGAATAAGGGAGACCGTTTTGCAAATATGGTGGGGGGGGCTGGCTAAAAAAAAAAGCGCTAATGATTTAGACTTTGGGTCAGACTAGAAAATAGAATCAAATTTATGGAAGCATAGAATTGGGACAAGTTTGTAAATGATGATAAAACTACAGACTAATGAAAGGGTTAACTATGTATTTGTAGACAAGTTCACGGCAGATGGCAATAACAGAGTTTTAGCAGGGTTTCTATTGTGAAGACACACTATGACCACAGAAACTCTTATAGATAAAGTATTTAATTGGGGTGCCTTACAGTTGGAGAGTTTCAGTCCACTGTCGTCATGGACAATGGAGGCATGCAGACAGACATGGTACAAGAGAGGCAGCTGAGAGTTCTACATCCTGTGCTGGCAACAGGAAGTGAACTGTCTCACTGGGCTGGCTTGAGCGCATATGAGAGACCTCAGAGCCCACCTCCACAGTGACACACTCCAACAAGGCCACAACTCCTAGTGCCACTCCCTTTAGGGAGCATTTTCTTTCAAACCACCACAAGCAGTAATTTAAAAAGTAAGGACTTGAGAGAAAGGGTTTGGTGTGGTGGCACATCTCTGTCATCCCATAACTTCCCTAGCACTTGAAGAGAGGTAGGAAGACCTAGGAGTTGTAGGCCAGCCTGGTCTACACATCAAGGAGTTCCAGGCCAGCATGGTCTACACATCAAGGAGTTCCAGGCCAGCCTGGTCTACACATCAAGGAGTTCTAGACCAGCCTGGTCTACATATCAAGGAGTTCCAGGCCAGCCTGGTCTATATATCAAGGCGTTCCAGGCCAGCCTGGTCTACATATCAAGGCGTTCTAGGCCAGCGTGCTCTACATATCAAGGAGTTTCAGGACGTTCAAGACTATTACAAAGAGCCCCAAACAAACAAGACGCCACATCTTTAAGGTACTAGAGATGGCTCAGTGGTTAAGAGCATTGGCTGTTCTTGCCAAGGACCAGGATTTGATTCCCAAAACTTACATGGTAGCTCATAACCATCTAACTTCAGTCCCAGAGGCTCTGATGCCTCTCCTTGTACCAGGGATGCATGTGTTTCACAGATATACTTGGAAACAGTACACTAATTCATATAAAATAAATTTTTTCCTGGGATAATGGACTCTAGAAAAGGCGGGGTTTTGTGCCTATCTACAGACAGATATACTTGGGTTGTTCTGTGTTTTAGGGAGAGAAATCTCAAAAGCTGATTTTCTAAGCAGTAATTCCAGAGGAGAGAGGCTTGCTATTTGTGTTGGCCTTGGTTGCTAAACCTGATGTTTATAGAGTTGCCTTTGGCAAGGTTGATAGCCAGGGCCCTAATGCTAACATGGGTGCAGAACAGGCTCCGCCCAGCAGGTGGTGCTGTTTCCCCACAGACCTTGTCAATATTTGGAGCAGGGAGGGAGGGGGAGATGAATGAACAGTTCATTTATCTTTCAAAGCCATGAGCATGGTTTGCAAGAGCAGGGTAGTGGGGCACACTTTTGGCAATAATGTCAGCTGCAACTCACCCACTAATACCTCTTTTCCCTCTTGCATCTAACACACTAAAAAAAAAAGCTTGATTTTTGAGACAGGTTCTATCAGCAACATTTAAAAGAGCTTACATATTCATTCTTATTAGAGAACAAATATTAAATATAATATGTCCCATAACAATTTGCTATGGTACCATTTGGGCTTTGATGTCAAAATTTTATTACCTTAAGTAATATTCAACAATAATTTGCAGTGCCTTGCCTGATGGCTTATATCTCTAATCCTCAAAGGTAGAGGGCAACCTGGTTTGTATAGAGGGTTCCAGGCTAGTAGCCAGGGCTACATGGATTTATCTCAAAACAGAACAAAAAACCCCTGAAGTTCTTGCTAATCAAGTAATGAAGAAAATTTACCCTTGAGTTTCACTCAGTTTTATTAGGTCAAGATTTGAGTCCTGGGTTTGATGTGAGGGATGTGTTCTCCCTGTGCTCAGAATGCAAATATTCTCAGAGGTGTGGGAAAACTAACCCAAGACAACAGAAAATAAGGGGCGGGGCTTGTAATCGGAACATGACAGATTAGATAAATGAGGAGGAAAGAATATTGTGTACAGATTAAATACAAAGATGTAAATATAGCTCTGCCTGGACCAGAGAATCAGGACTCCACTGGCTGGATGCTATTGGAGAGGTACGCAGAAACCTGATCATTTGGAAGCTCCTGGAGAATTTAGAAGAGATTTACATTTGAAGAAACTGTATTTGATGAACAGTGGATTGGGGTAAGACCTATGAGTTAGAGTTGGAAGCAGAAAATACTTAGGTATTTAAATGATTTAGCATTTGATTGATGATTTAGTACCCTCGTGAGTTTGTGGCTGGAGGCCCGAAGGTGGCGTCAGAGCCCCAGAAACTGGAGTTGCAGGTAGTTGTGATCCATCACAACTGCTCTAGGTGCCAGTACCTACTCTTAGGGACTCTCCAAGAGCAGCAGGTGCTCTTTGCTGTGGCTCCAGCCCTTACTTAGGTGTTGTGATCACAGAGGGATTTGAAACAAGGAGTAAGGCCTTTACACAAACCAGCAGGAGACTTGGAGGAGGGGTAAGTGGAGAACTACCCCAGGCAACCACCATGGAGAGTTCAGGAAGCTGGCCACACCAGCAGCCCGGGAAGCTCTCCCTTCTTTTATGAAGATCACCCCCACATTTCAATGAGTATCTTCACCCCAGAACCACATGCAGGTTTGTCTGGGCAGTGTTTTCGATTCTCCAGCTCCTGATTGCTCTGTTAGCTGGATTCATATCAGTGACTCTTGTATGAAAGGCTGGCAGTGGCTGGCTTTGGAGGAGTAACAGTGGAATGAAATAGATGTGGACACATTACGGATGTTGCTTGTGATTGATAGGACTTGAAAGGGCAACTCTAGGTTTTTATCTTGAGTTACTGATAGATGCTGCTGGACAGTGGCAAGTGGAAAGCTGATGCAGACAGGGGTAATCAAAAGCAGTGAGATAAAAGCCCAGAGCAGACTGAGACTGAGGCTGACTGGCAGAGAGGTGCTGTGAAATCGGGTAGTTCTGGTTTGGAAAGGCCTAGTGATGGAGAAGAAGCAGAGAGCCCTGAAGTTTCAATGTTTGAGATCAAGCCATGGAGGGAAGCAAGCCAAGCATATGAGGAAGAGTCTGTTTAAATCGTGGCAGTGATGCAAGCAAGGGTGTGGGACTGCCTGCATATTTTAATCACACACACACACACACACACACACACACACACACACACACACAGAGTCTCTGTGTCTCCCTGTTGCACACCAGTCATGGCTAGGGGCCTGTCTTCATTTTAATTACAGACACTTTCTTTTTTTTTTTTTTTTTTTTAAACTTTATTTATTTATTTACTTATTTGCCTTGGTGTTTGTCTGGAACTGGAACTACAGACAGTTGTTAGCTGCCACGTGGGTGCTGGGAATCGAACCCGGGTCCTCTGGAATAGCAGACAGTGCTCTTAACCGCTGAGCTATCTCTCCAGCCCCACTTTCTAAACAAGGTTACATCCTGAGTTACTAAGTGTTAGTTCAGTGTATCTCAGAGAAGTAGTAGAGGGGGGCATATATAAACCCATAGCAGCCAAGAAAACACCAGGCCTTCTCAAAGCCCCAGTTTACTGAAACATCACATTTTTCAATCTTTCCACAAGCCTTTTGACTAAGTCTGTTGTTTGTCCAACTGTTACCCTTTATTTCACGTATCTGTGGTTAATAGATTTGTCTTTAACTGTTTCAGCAAATGGTCCTGGACAGCTGTCTGGGAATTGGCAGAGTTCCAAGTCAGGGAATGTTAAAGCCTTAGAGCCATTCGAAGTAATCATCAGACTGGTCGCTATGGTGGCCCGCCAGAATTGTTCCTTTAAACTCCTATGTTGAAGTCCTAACCCAGTGCGGCCACATTTTGGGATAGACATTTAGGGGGTAATGAGATTAAATGAAGCTGAGGGCGGTAGCATGTATCTGTCACCTCAGTCCTCTGGAGGCTGAGGTAGGAAGGTCTGAACATGAGTTCCAGGCAGCAGGAATGCCTAGTAAGATTCAGTCTCAATAACTGAAGAAAGAAAATAAGTCAATAAATAAATGTCATAAGGACAAGGCCCTAGTCCACTGGGGGAAGAGGAGAAAAGAGTGTTCAGGTTCATCTTTTTCTTAGTTCTGTATCTTTCCATCTCTTCTACCATGAGAGGATGCAGTGAGAAGGTAAAGTCTATAAGCCAGAAAAAGCCTTCACCCAAATCCCTAACCACTGAGCATACTCTCCTACCCCAATGCTCTACTGTTGAGGGTGTGTTGATTCAAGAGCTCTTTTGTCAAATGCTGGAGTTGGCACATTTGCTCCAGAGGAAGCCAGATTCACACCGCCTGCAGAGAAACAGGCTCCAAGTAGATAGGCAGCTTCAGCTTCCAGACACAAGAATACATCAGCTCTCCACTGCTTCCAGCCTCTAGCTTTCAAGTCACCCAGCTGACACCTGGGATACCATGGAACAGAGAGATCCCAGCTGTGTTATTAGGTGCCAGCATAGAGTATGGGAGTGCATCTGAAGACGATGTGTCCAGCAGTCAGAGTCACTAGGACAGTCATCAAGTCAATCAATGTTACCAGGCAGTAGACAGGCTTTCCTGTCGCGTGTGCGCACAGAGGGCTGTGCCCTAATGTGCAGTGAGAGTCAAGAGTGCCTCATTTTCCTCCCCAACAGTGGCATCATTTCTTCTGGGATGCTGCAGTGATCCCTGGCTCCACAGTCATACAGACTTGAGAGCAGTGTCTGACCTGCTTCACCCTTTCTCATCCTGGCAGTTGCCATAGCCACTGTCTTTTTCACAGCATCTCACTTTCTCCATGTCTAAGAACCTTTTTCATTCAATTACCTACATTATAAATACCGTACAGAAAGACTCCAATAGCAGGTGTCTGTCAGGTTTTGTATTAATTAAAGGGCAGTGCTTGCAAAAACCTCAGAAAACCGGGCGTGGTGGCATTAGTCTATAATACCAACACTCGGGAGGAGGCTACATATCAAGCTTGAGGGTATCCTGAGCTACACAACACCCTGTCTTTAAAAACAACCCCAGAGCAAGGAATAACGTCTATAGATAGGAAGTACACTGTATTTTGAGAAAGCTGCTACCAGGGAAACAGAAAATTTGAATCATTGGCTGCTCTGAATGTTCTGAAGCACACTGGGTGGCTACACTGAATCGCTTTATCTGTCATTAGTCAAAGTCCATTCCTCCAGCTCTTACTTTACCCTGGTTACAAATCTAAATCTAGCTTACAAAAGCCTAGAGGTATTAGGTGTTATTCTAATACTGACTAGCAAATGGGTGCCTTAGCCTTGCTTCCTACAGAAATGCTGATGGAATACCATTTCTTTATTCCTACCCACACACTTGTAGAGCCTGTATTGGGAGGGGAGGTTGAGAATTACTCAAAGTCAAATCAGCTTCTTGATTTAAAAACATGAAATACGTTCATTTTTCTTCAACCAGGACCCTGTTATCCCCGGTGTTCCACAGGAAGCCAGACCAGACAGGAGAACACCAGTCCTGGCTAGAGTTTGGGAATGTGGCCTGGAGTGGTAGCTGTACACATTATGAAACATAAGCCTTTTCTCAGATAAATTATTAATCATTAGTAAAGTGGCATTAAATTTATTATACTTAATTTTTTTTAACTTAACCTAAAATATTTGAGTATTATGGATAATATTTGTACAAAATACTGTTTGGTTATTAATTTATCCTGTTCTGGTGTTGCAGTTTGGTTTGATACAACATAGAAGCCCACATTTCTTTAGTGATGGACATACATACGAATATATATAGTCTTTAGACTAACCAGCCAGAGATTCTTCCCTATGGTATAGTAACTGCCTTGGAGAGGGTGTCCATATATTTTACCCTATGGGTTGAACATTCTAGCCGTGGGTACCCTGAAGAATTAATTCCTATCTGAGGGTCTAGCTCAGGGAAACTAGTAGTATAATCAAATATTGAGGGAGTTTCTAGAGTCTTAATAGGTTTTAGGATGAGCTTTTAACTCTGGGGACTATCCCTTGATATTGGTGTCCTCATAAAGGGCACATAACCTCTGGCACTTATACTACTTGGCCTGGATTTAATTTTACATTCAGGTATTAGTTTCCTAAGATGGTCCTATGTTCTGTATTTCTTATTTTTTTATTGTACAGCTTCTTTACCTTCCAAGTATAAATGTGTATATAAAATGTAAATACAAGAAATTTATTAAAAACCACTAGTAACTATTACTATGAAAATAAAACTTGTAAGCAGAAAAAATAGTAACAGTTACTTTGAAAATAAAACTTGTAAGCAGAAAAAAAAAAAAAAGAAACATAAGCCTTTTTATAACAGCATTTGCTCCTCCAGACTGAAAGCTGCTGGCTAAGGTGAGCAGGGGACCACTGCATCCTCTGAAAGCTGACAACAGTGACTTTGATGCTTTGACCTTGAAGCTGCTTGTAGCAGACTAAAATTTCAAGAAGAAAGTGAGAGGAGAGGGGTAGGTGTAAGCTCTGGGCTTTCAATTGTTTTAGGCTAGTTTTCATTCTGTATATGCATGTGTTTTTATGAATTCAGATGTACAGACATGCAGAGGACGGAGGACCAACCCAGGTGTCAGTCCTTGGCTTCTGTCTTGCTTAAAATGAGCTCTCATTGTTCACTGCTGCATATGCCATGCTAGCTGGCCCACAGCTTTCCTGGGTCCTCCTCTCTTTCCATTCTCTTCTCTACTTTCCATCTCACTGCAGCAGTAGTGGGATTAGCAGTGCATGCTATTGTGTCCCCAGGTCCTTATGCTCACACATGCTTGCAAGCACTCAAGACTTGCTTATTTTAAGGAGACAGTCTTGCTGTGGAAGCCAGGATCACCTAGAATTTACAATCCTCCTTTTTCTAAGTACTAAGTACTGAATTACATATGGCCCCATCCATCCAGTTTTATTTTAGAAAAATTTATGGATCAGTTAGCTTTGTGCCAGACAGTATTCTATGTGCTAAGTAAATGGTAGACAAAAAAATCTTTGCCCCCTTAGAATTTGCAGACAAAATGTGCCAATGTCAATATAATTATCTTTTAAACTTAAGAATATTTTGCCTGCATGCATGTCTACATACTATGAGCCCACAGAGGTAGAAGAGGTTATTGGTTCCCTTGGAATTATAGACAGTTGTAGGCCACCATGTTGGTGCTGGAAACTGAACTCAGGTCCTGGTTTCTCTTAACCACTGAGCTAACTCTCCAGCCCCCATGTATTATCATTTAACCAGCCACATGGCCATACTTTATGAAATTTTTATTTATCTTGTGCATGTGTCATGGCATACATGTGGAGGTCAGAGAGCAACATTGTGGATTGCTTCTCTTACCATGTGAGTCCTGCAGATAGAACTCAGGTTGTCAGGTTTATCAGGAAGGGTTTTACCCACTGAGCTAGCTCCCTAAGAGCACAATCATGTTTTACAAAGACTTAGTCCATCATAAATCTGGAGTGTTGGCGTAGACTTGGGGAGGGTGATTCTGAGAGCTGAGAGACCACACCCATCTCTGAAGTTGCTGAGATATGTATCTGGAGGAAGATTGGCCAAGGCCTTTTGTCCAGGGTCTCCCCTACTTTTGAAGAGAAATAAGGAGGCTTCTGGAGGGTCTACAAAAAAGAAATAAAGGTTTAGAAGCAGGTCTAGGGCCTGTGGGACATTGTACTCAGGGACAGCAGTGGAGTGCTTCAGCCGAGGATTGAAATAAACAACTTTAGCTTTTAAGAAAGATAACTTTGTTTTATTAAGAGTACAATGAAGGGAACACATAATGGAAGCAAAGAGACCAGGCTTTTTGTTGAGGGATAGTGAACAGATTGGGCCAGTAGCTCAGGCTGGCCTTGAACTTGAATTTGTTTTTTTCTGTGGATTTTTTGTTTGTTTTGTTTTTTTACAGAATCTCATAATGTAGCCTAAGCCATCCTAGAAATCACTAGACCAGGTTGACCTTGAATTCACAGACATCTGCCCACCTCTGCCTCTTGAGGTGGGGGATGAAAGGCATACCCCACCATGCCTGGCTCTGAGTCAATTTTAAGGGTAACACTAGTTGGATTTCCCCATGGACATGAGGAGAGAACATATATGGGGGTGAGAGAAAAGAGATCCTTGTAAACACCTGGAAGGTAGACATCTTTAACTTATAGGGACAACTGTGCGAAGGGTGGGCTTCAAGGCTAAAATCAGAGGGGTAAAATCTGAGATGCCTGACAGTGGGGATGCCATTAATTAGTAGGTAATGGTCAACCAATCAGGATGGAGATCTGGTCAACATAGGGTCATACTTAAGTCCTCCTCATTGGAGATAGGTGTCTTACAATGACGCTCAGTCCAGAACAGACCCCAGCCCTCCTGCTCTGCCTCCTTTGTGCTGGAATTACAGGTGTGTCCCATCACATACTTCTGGCCTTTTCTCCTTCAAGAGGCCCAGTTGGAGCACCAGAAACACAGTGTGTCTGGAGCTTAGTTCCCTGAGCTCCAGGCCTGCTCGTTCTACATACAGTCTCCCCAATCATGGCTTCCTATGTAGGTTCTGTGACTCTCAACCCCAAGGGGTCACACTGATCTCTATTTTGATTTGTGTGTGAGAAACAGGTTGTTTAATTTTTGTTTCTAAAAATAAAAAAAACGAGAACAAAAAATGGTTAGGGAGATCCCCATCCCTTCCTACTAACTGCCGTGGATTTTGGACTGGAATATACATATCTAAGTTGTAGGGCGTGAGCCTACGGGAAAACTACTACTATAATTCTGCTAAAGGAACAAAGCAGTAAAATGAATCCCAGGGACATACTGCTCTACCCATTATTCAGATACTCAACCCTCATCAGAGAAGCTTCTTGCAGTAGATGGTAATAACAGAGACCCACAACTGGACAGTGTGCAGAGACTTTGAAGTTGCTTAGTACTAAATAGGATGTCTTTATCAAACACCCTCTCCTAGGGTGAGGGATCTGCTCAGGGATCTATGCAGAGGAGGCGGCAGATAGCTTGTAAGAGCCAGAGGTAATGGATAACTACAAGGAAAGTGCTTTCTAGACTAGGGCTGATGCACATGTGAACCCAAAGAGGTGGTGATAGAAGGCACACTCAAGGCAGACAAAATGCCAGCACTGAGAAGGAAAAACAGAAACAAAGTTCCAACCCTAACAAAGAAGTTATTCATAATTGGTACCTGCCTGGAGAAGAAACCAGTTTTCTGAAATGGAGTGTCACTGGGTATATCAACCACACTCCAGGTCCATGCCCACAAGTGGATGGCCAACACAGAAACTCCATGTTCTTTTGTGAGCTTTTGGCTTTGATATATTGTCTTACTGGTTATCTTGTTTTTTCATTTGCTTTGATTTTAGCTTTTTTGGGGGGAAGGAAGGAGGGAAGAGACAGAACTGAATGGGTATGGAGGTGGAGAAGAATCTGGGGGTTGGAAAGGAGAGAGAATATGATAAAATTGTATGAAAACATTTTCTCAAATAAGATGTTTGGCTTTTGTTTCTGTTCCTGGAGTGGAATTCCTAACACCCTTAGGATATAACAGCAATGTTTTCCTCCTAATGAACCTCTTCTGGTCATACCAGAGTTCATGCTACTGAGGTAACTTCAGGATGAGGGCTGGTTACCTTAAGGACCAAGTACTTAGACCTCCAATCTGCTCGCTTCCGGGAGGTGGGAGAGGCAGTTGGCTGAAGAGCTAGCTACACTGCTCTGAATTGTGAGCAATGGAGAACTGGGGAAGTGGAATGCTTTGAGGGCATGGGAGCCCTGGGCCCTCCTCCTCCTGCTCTTCCACTTATTTACCTTATCCTGAAGTGTATCCTTCATATAAAACAACAAACATAGAGACAGTGCTGTGTGCATCGTTAACAGCCAACATGGCTGTACATACAATCACTCATGAAGAACTGTTAGTATAAGAAACAAGGAAGTCACAATTTTGCATAAAACAACTTTATTTAGTGGCCAAATCACAATGAGTAATGTCAGCCTCTGCTCAGTTCTTTTGAGATGTTCTGTTACACACACTCTTAAGAAAGCAGCCATGTGGGGCACCAAAAGCTGTCTAATTTGGAGAGTGTAGAGTAAAATAAAACTGTGTTTGTTCTTTGATAACATCTTTAAAATATAAAAAAGAAAGAAAAAGAAAGCCCAAAGCAGTTTTAAAACTCAGAGACGTCACCCCGTACTACTTACTATTTACAGCCTTCTTAATAAGAAACGAGTTTCTGGAACCTCTTCACATTCACCATGATGGAGTCTCACCCCCATGATGACCCTCACCTGAGACAGCCTCCATCCTCGGTCACTAACCTTCAATACTCTGTGATACTCCTTACCTATTCACTGGATACTCACTGAGCACCTACTATGTGCCAGGCACTGTGCTGGGGATGGAGATTTAGATAAAACATTTGAACTCCTCCTTGAGAAGGTATACATTGGGTTGAATTTACAAAACAGCATTCTTCCACATTATATTCCAGGTTATCTCAGGTTCCCATGAATTGGGGGATTTCTTGAAACTGCACCTGGTACACAGTTGACATAGGGATCTAGGATGACCTTGACCTTCTAAACTTGTAGCAGGTGAGAGACTCATGTTCAGTATTACTGCTCTGTTTGTGCCAATGTGGTTTTGGGGAGAACAGTGTTTTAATTAGCTTCTATAAATTCCAAGTTTGGGGCTGGAGAGATGGCTCAGAGGTTACGAGCACTGACTATTCTTCCAGAGGTCCTGAGTTCAATTTCTAGCAACCACATGGTGTCTCACAACCATCTGGAATGAGATCTGGTGCCCTCTTCTGTATACTGTATACATAATAAATACATCTTTAAAAAAAAAATCCAAATTTGAAAAGTCTTCAGTCCTTGACCTTTGGGGAACCCCCATAATTTGGGGGAATACATGTATGAAAAAGTCTCCTCAGCTTGGGTTTGCAGTGAGAGTTCCGACCTCCTGTCAGTCCTCAGTGCACACAGGTGCCAACCACACCTCCAAGCAGATTCCTTTGTGCTTCTTGGAGAATCTTTTTTTTTTTTTTTTTTTTTAACTTCAAATTTAAAATAAGCCTATAGGTATCACCTTCTGTCATATGTGAAACCAAAATGAGGTTCTTGCCTTTGGTCCACATCTTTGTCCATGAGGCCTACAGAGACCCATGAGAGTTGCATTAAAGAAAGAAAAAGGCAAGCCATGAGCTATAAAATCAGAATTGTGCATGACACAGCGTGGAAGCAAAGACCTCAGCCATGCCCTCAGCTATACCTTGTGCCATACCCACAGCCTATCCCTGTGCACATTCACATCTGGAGATCTTTCCCAGAGAAAGTCAAGTCCAAATGCGGGTAGTGGGCCTCTCTCCCACTCACTCTCTGCACCTCGTTCTTTTCGCTGGATTCACAAAGGCTGCCGATGAACAGTAGTGAAGGCAGCCTGATGGGAAAGCTCTGCCCATGCCTTTCACGGGCCACAGTCACAGCTTCAGTGCACTGTGCATCCAGACAGATGCTACTCATGTGTCCACTCAAGGATACTGGTACCAGAGCCACAACTCCCCACAAGCTCACTCCAAGCTCTTTGGACCTGAAGGCAACTTAGGGAGTTTGCATGATTCTTATGTTGTGTTCAGCCTGTCTTACTCTGCTGGAGGAAGATGACAGGTTCAAAACATGGAGAAGATTAGAGGAGCAAGGCATACTGGGAGTGCGGGAGTCGGGGAGCGGATAGAGCACAAGCTTCTGTCTCCGTCGTGCATGTTTTCAGTGTGACAGTGTGTATTTCCACACATGAGGACTTATGCTTGTTCATGAAAGAAATAACCTGCCCTGAAAAGCTCTTTTGGCAAAAATGTGGCCACAAAAAGTGTCCATGTGTGCGTGAAACGTGTCATGAAGTGATGTGTCAAGTCCTATGGGTGTATCCTCCTGGTCCCTCCCCTGTTGCCACACCCACTGAACCCCCAAGGACAAACTGAGGGGTTACACCTGGTCAGTTTGATATTCAGAAGCTTCTGACAGGCTTTCTGAGAAGCTCAGGAAGTTTTCCTGGTACTCGGAGCACACGATCTCATAGCGGTAGTGCCGGAACTCCACAGCCAGGGTGCCAAAGTACGACAGGAAGCACATGACCAGGCCCCACTGGACCCTGGCTGCGTACATGTGGATATCCTGGGCCATGAGGATGAAATCTGGGGAGCAGGGTCAAGGAAGGTAATCAGACATCAGTCTCCTATCACCACCAGCAAATCTGGTAGACAGGACCATTCTCCAGAGTAACGTGACAGGGCTAGCTGAAAGCTGGCATTTGCATGTATTGTGTTAGATAACATTATTGAGCATATTTCTAGATGCCTTCACAGATAATCTCTTCTAAGCCTCCCAGTGATCCTCTCCTCAGTTTTAGAAACAGTCCAGTAACTGCGACCAGCTTGTCTAATGTCATCACACAGGTATGAACTGGATTCACACAGACACCTTGGCCACACATCAACCACTGAACTCTACACCTGCCCCATTAAATGTAAGCAGCAAAAGGATGACTAATCTCCTGAACAGTTCAGATCACAGCTACACCCATAGAACAGTGTTTGCTCCACAGTGCTAATGACAGAATCCTTTCCCCTTCCTTTAAGCAAGGGCATGACTCCCTCTTCCGAATTCCAAGAAAACCAGGTACAAACGTGGTACACATACACACAGGCAAGACAGTCACACAAATAAAAGTAAATAAAAACTTCTAAAAAAAACAAAAGAATTGCAAATGCTGATAAAAAAAATCATGACGGTCTTATTCCTAAATACATATACACATATATGTAAAATATATATATGTAATACATATAGTGTGTGTGTGTGTATTCCTACATATGATGGTGTATATGGAAGCACAGTGACTGAGAAAAGAAAAAGTTTATAGCAAATTTTAGCTTAATGGGAAGAGTCTGAGAATGAAAAAACATGTATTCAGAAAAATCAGATACATCTCTAGACATCTCTGAAAAATTTTATCTGTGCTCTGTCTTTAAATTACAAACCTAAAATCTTCAGGGACTTTCAGAGAATAAAAGAACAGGTAGAGCTATGTCAGGCAATCTCTGGTCTCTTGACTGAGCCTGGATCCAGGAAACTCAGATACTAATTAACACCCAGATACTAAGGAATACTTCCACGTGCTCAGAGGCATCACGATCAGAACCATTAGCTGTCAGCTCCAGAGTCACAGCAAGTTTGTGCAGTCTTCTGACTGAGGGTAGAAACTATCACCAGGGTCGTGTTCACTTGCTGGGGAAATGGCAGCTTTGATTCCTATGATTATATTTTATCAGGTTGCTACAATCTTTGTGATCCTGGACAAATTTACCTACTTACGAATCTCAACCTGTGATTAAAAGAATCAATACATTTCAAGTGCTTGGAATGATGCCTAGACCTGGTAAATGCTTGGAAACACTGGTAATTACTATCACTGTGACTCTAAGGTGCACTTGACCACTTAGGAATCATGTCTTCCTCTTTCGTTTCTAAGGAAAACCTGTGTGAGTAGACCCTGGTTACTACAGGGTGCAGATGAAGCCCAAGCCATTCTTCCCAATTTACTAGGAATAAAGGCTGATTTTGATTTTCATCTGCTCTGTGCACTGGGTAACTGATGGGTGGGGTGGGGTGGTTTGAATGAGAAAACTCCATCCCTGGTTGTGGCTCTGTTGGGAAGGTTACAGAACCCTTAGAAGACGGTGTCTTTCTGCAGGAAATATGTTACTGAGTGCAGGCTTTGAAGGTCTACAGCTTTGCCTTTTATTGTTTCTCCATTTCCTACGGATGGGTAAAAATGTGAATGGGCAGCTTCCTGCTCAGCCAGTCATTATGCTTTCCCTGTCTGTGGCCACGCTGCCCCTTCATAGTGAACCCTAGCCCTCTGGGTCCCTAAGCTAAAACAAACCCTTTCCTCTTCTAAGTTGCTTCTGGTCAGGGCATTTTTTCATATCAACAGAAAAGTGAACAACACAGATAGGAACTAGCAACTTCTACCTGGCCAGGTTACCGTGGCGTTGCTGGCCCTGTGCTAGCTCTCGGTCTCTTTGGGACTTGTCTGGCTTTAAGGGAGTGAGACCTTCCCTTCTGCTTGTGAGTGGGCAGGCGTGGATGGGGCCTGAGCCATTCCCCAATTTACTAGCTGACTTTTCACTTTGCTCTTCTTTGTCTGCTCTCCATTGGTTCAAACTCCAAGGGGGGCAAAGGAAACGAACAGCACCCCAAAGCCTCAAGTATTTATTCAAGAAAACTGCACACAGGTAGGTGATCTAGTTCCTAAATTTGTTCTCCAGGAAAATTTATAATCCTGAAAGATATAAATATTTGTTCCTTGAAATTTATTTTAAGGATAATAAATGCCTTAATCCTTATAGAACTTAAAGTCATAGGTGAACTTTTTTAAAAAAAAATACAAAATTCTTTTGGACTTTTTGTGCCATGGTTTTCATAAATGGAAACATTATATGACTAGAGACAGACATAATGCATGACACCTTTCCCATAGGCTGAAATAATTCTCAGGTAGAAGACGCTGCATTAGATTCAGTTTCCAGTCTCTGTTTGGCATAAAAGTCTTATTTTAATTTTTTTTTTAAATTAACTTACTTTTAGTTTTGAGACAGGGTTTGATATAGTCAGTGTGGCCTTGATCTCACTATGTGGTCAGGGATGATCTTAACTTCCAATTCTCTTGCCTGCACATCCTAGGTTCTGGGATTACATCTGTGCTCCTCTACATCTGACTATTAGCTTTTTTATTGTTTTGTGTGTATCTACAAGTATATATGTGTACCCCTAGTGTGCCCAGTACTATAGGATGCCAGAAGATGTTGGATCTCCTCTAGCTGGAGCTACAGACAGTTGTGAGCTATCATGCCCCAGTGCATTATAAGTGTTCCTGACCACCCCCTCATCTCTTCAGCTTCTGACTATTCATTTTTAAAGCTGGCGTACAAAGTGATGGGTTCATTGTAGCATTTTGGTCTGACAGTTTTTGATCTGACACCTTCTCCACACCAGGAAGGATCATGCTCTCTTCTTCCACATATAAAACTTACCTGTGATCTACTGTCTCTGGCAAGGAACCTTCAAAGGATACACAGGACTACACAGAGAGTGATGGCAGCTGACAGGATAACCCGTGGGATCCCAACTCTCCGCCCCTCATTCCTGATATTGACCTTGAGTGTCAATGCAGCCTGTATCCAGCAAGTCAAGGTGCCAAACCCGAAGGTCAAGGATGTCCCCACGTTATGGATTTCTTCATCGTTTGTGAGCTAGGGAACAGAGAAGCTATGTGGAGGCTCTTTGAAAATGTGTAGACTGATTAAAAAAAAATATGAGGGGAAAGATGCGGGGTCGGGGGGAGCTTCTCCACAGTGAGGTGAGAGGGTTTAGAAACAGACTTTTTCATTTCTACTGACTATGTTGATTCCCAAATGTTGAAAATCTACAGAGAGGGAGGAAAAGAAACAATTTTCTTCAAACTTAAAAACATTTGCTTAGAAAACACTGCAGGAGGCAGGGATCTATTTCCTGAATTTATTTTCCAGAAAAAGCTTTTAAGAGAAGGAAATTAAAAAGCAGGAGAATTACATAAAAAGAGAAATGTCAAGTTTCTATGGGCACACATCCCAGACTTTGCTGAAAAGATGGGCCTGGGATGTGGCTGTGTGCTTCCTGGAGTCGCCAGGGAAGATTTGATTGGCACAGAGTGATACCCTTGGGACAATTGACCAGTCTGTGGAACCCAAACTACTTAGTGTTAATAGAAATTCTCTGGGTTTTGTTTTCCTATAATAATAAAGAAAACTGCAGCTCTGAGTGTCAGCCAGATCCATAGGCCATTAAAGGGCAACTGTGTCTGACGATCCATACTCAAGGTCCGCAGAGTCCAAAGACTGAGACGTGGCTGGGTTATTTCAGTTGGTTGGTAGAAATATAAAAAAACTCTCTGGATCATTACCTACCTATTTTACAAAATATCACTAAAAATTCCTTCTGGAATTATCTGCATTTTAACTGCACATGAAAAAAATTGAAACCTGCTGAAGAGACAGCTTTTAAATTATGGTGAAATATTATTTTAGAACTTTACATTATCCTGAGGGAATTTACTGTTTGACAGTGTTGTATCAAATCAATATTTCTTTCCTTTATAATTTTCCTGTTGGTTTTGGTTGGAGCCCTCCCTCCTTTTGCTAGGAAGTCACTTTCTTCCTTATAATTCAAAAGGGATATTTTCAAACTTCATTTAAAACAATGATTTCTCAAGTTAAATTTCACTTCCAGGAAACCAATTTCTCATGTCAAATGCAACCCATTTTATTTAAAGCACCATTTTACCTGATTTTAAAATAGGTAATACAATCACATGGTTCAAACTTCTATAAATTTATAAAAAGAGGAAGCAACTGAAACAGTTCTTATCCTATACTCCCAAGAGTTGACTATTGCACTCGGGGCAGATACTCCAGCAAGGGTTCTTCATATTGAGCATCATCATTCATAGCTTTATATTTTGTCATTTTCCAAGACCACCCATTTCTGCGATTTTTTTTTAAACTTTATTTATTTATTTATTTGCCTTGATGCTTGCCTGGAACTGGAACCACAGACAGCCGTCAGCTGCCATGTGGGTGCTGGGAATCGAACCCGGGTCCTCTGGAAGAGCAGACGGTGCTCCCAACCGCTGAGCCATCTCTCCAGCCCCCTTTTTTTTAAAAAAAACTTTATTTATTTATTTGCCTTGGTGTTTGCCTGGAACTGGAACTACAGACAGTTGTTAGCTGCCATGTGGGTGCTCGGAATCGAACCCAGGTCCTCTGGAAGAGCAGATGGCGCTCTTAACCGCTGAGCCATTTCTCCAGCCCCCCATTTCTGCGATTCTTATAGGAGTTTAGAGTGAAGTATGTGCTTCACACTCACTGCCCTAGTTGAGCAAATGGTATTTACATTAAGCCATGCCCACATCCACAGCACAGGCAGGCAGCACAACACAGGCCACCACCAAGGTCTCAGCAACAATCCCAAAGGATATGTTCTTGATAATTTATTATCCTAGGCAATATGCTCTAAGGACATGCTTTCTGGTTATCTGGTTATTTGGAATGGGAATGCCAAACAACTCATAATGTAAAAAATATTTGCTTGCTACTATGTGCCAAGGTGAAGATTTGAGGAATAGACAGATGGTCCTGGTTTAATGAGTCAGTAAGAGTGAGGGTCAGAAGGAGAAAGAGCCATGGAAACCCCTTAGTGTGTTTTGGTAAGAACACAAGTAAGTGTTCGATAGAATGCTGAGGGTCTTGTGTGCCTATGTCATTTGGTTGGAGTTCATTCAGCAGATCAGCAGGAAGGACCGGATATTTCTTGTTTGCTTACAAGAGAAGTTTATAGCAGTGAAGGGTGGACTACCCTGTGGAGGCAGGGAAATCAGCCAACTAGGGGAATAAATGGAGCCATTGAGAACAAGAGGAAGATGTACTGGCAAAGAAAATTACTCTTCCAGGTGGAGGATGGGCCAGGGATTCTGGAGAAATTCTGGGTTTTCTATCCTGACTTCATAGGAACCTGTTATTTTGAAATGAATGCTTTCATCAAACACAGCTAGTCAGTGTTTAATTATCAAGAGGCAGTGATCTTAGTAATTTTCTAGAAAAGCACACTGGGATACGATTTATAGTGAAGGAAAGTGTGAAGCACTCTGTAAAAACATCCTTTTAGGAAACACACAGCTGTTCTGAGACACTCCCCCAGTTGTCACGCCATCTGCATCTGCATTTAGCACACATGAGCCCGATGGGAGCAGGCATAGAGACCCTGGAGATAATGTATGCAGAAGCAAAGTGCAAGGCATTTACGTGTTTCTGAAGTTCACCCAGAAGTATATGGGTGATACTGAGACCATGCCTTAGGCTGCAATCATCTAGAAGTGAGCACTCTTACCAGCATGAGAGGAAGGCGGAAAAAGCCAGAGGAAGTACCTGGAAATTACCAAGTAAGGTCATTCCGAAGGAAGCCAGACACAACGCCACCAATCCACTGATATTCAGCCATGGGTTTAAGACCTTTGGTTTCAGCTGGATGAAGCGCAGAACAGCTACCACGAGAGCTAGAAAGAAAATAAATCTTAAAATGAAAGAATGTAGCTCATACATTTAGTCTAAGGCAGAAGTTCAAAACCATAATGCATAAAACAAACAAACAAACAAAAAATCCCAACAAACTTTAAACTTTATTTTGAGACAGAGTTTTGCTATGTAGCCCAGGCTGGCCAGGAACTCTGTTTGTAGTCCAGGCTCAAACTCAGGACCTTTCCTCCTGAGCCTCCTAAATGCTGGGACCACAGACACCATGTGTAGCCCTCACACTACATCTTAAGTCTCACCACAGAAAAGTTTTCTTTATTATTTCTCTGTTTTTTTAATATTATAATATAATTATGTCACTTTCTCCTTCTCTTTCTCCAACCGCTCTCATAGACACCTACTTGCCATTTTCCAAACCCACGGCTTTTCTTCATTAATCATTATTAGGCACATATATGTCTGCATATGTATATACATATATATTCCTAAATCCATAAATACAACCTGCTTGGTCTGTTTAATGCTACTTGCATGTACATTTTCAGGGATGAGCACTTGGTATTGGATACCCAAATCATGCGCTCTTCCCCGGGGAAGACCATTTTCCTGTTCCTCGGTGCCTGTAGTTCTTGACAGACAATTTTCAAAGAGATTTTTCATTCAATGCTTAGACTTTTCAGATTCTTTATTATTCTTAACTTTTGGGGAATGTGAGGGAATGTGCCACAGCCAGGCTGCACGAGACCCTCCCAGCAACAAGAGGATGGTAGCATGCTCACTGGGCTGTTCTCAGGGGTTTCAAAGCAAGACTGGCAAAGGACAGACTGGACTGAGGCGTGGACATAGGGACAAGGAACATGGCTGGATTCACTGATGAGTCACCTTCAGCTTAGAGCAGGGTTGGAACAGAAAAGGCAGAAGACACAGAATAGGGACAGGGTTACCACATCTGGATAAACCAGTGGGTACCTGTCATCCCTGGGCAGAAGACATGAGACAGAGGACAGGGTTACCACATCTGGATAAGCTGCATTCACTAACAATTAATTCTTTCACATGATATTAATCACTCATGATGTGAGAATGTCTAACTAATTTTTAAAAGGACACTTTAAGTGAATTGAGAGTATAAAGGCAGAATGAGAGAAGTCAGATCTCATACCCCACTTCTAACAGAGGCCTTGGGGACAGTCTGTACTCAGGCAGCTAACCAAAAAATCACCTTTTATTACTCAGTACAAGGTAGGTTCATATGTGTGTGTGTTATACGTATATATATTTTATAAATGATGAAAGATAATTTGCAATTAATTTAAATCTTATCTACATATAAGGGAATGCAGTAATGATTTCCTATGAGTATTTTATATTTCGGCAGGAAAGACAAAATTACCCTATTTACGTAGCAATTAAATAGGAAATTATTTACTAAGAGTTTAACCTTGACACCAGACTTTATTAATAGAGAAAAGCCTAATTTTCCAAATTGCTAGATTTCAGCGTGTCAAGCTATCAACTCTGAGAAGCAATGGAAATAAAACATGATTCATATATGGATTTTGTAATCAAAATATGGATAAACCATAATTTACAAAACTGCAAATTATTCATCTCGATATAGCTTTTGGTGCATGTTCCAAAGGTCTATGACTGATCAGAGTCTAAGTTGGGAAGAGGTCTCCAATGAGTATCCCTGGATTACGCCAGAAATCTATTAATTACAACTGTATCCTCTGAGACGAGAAATAAACACGATGCTATGTTTGTTTTTAGGCTGCGAACAGGAGGAAGAAGTTGGGAGAGCTAATAAAAAAGCCTTGTATGAGGACAGGGGCTCAGGGCCGCATGGGAACACTTGCTAATTAACACTGTATGATGTCGCCACAAAAGACAAAACATAAACCCAGCACATTTGAGCTTTCTAAAAGACAACTAGTGAAAAGTATTTCCCTGGGAACTCTCTGCTGGGCATTTAAATTTGTGAGATACACTGTCAAAACTTTAGCCTGCACCCTAGATCCAGACCCCCATCTGACAGTGTGTTCCTCCCTGCCCACAGACAGGATTTCAGTTACTTTAGGCACTATGCATGTTTTGTGAAGAGACATGGACATGTCTCTTGGAAGCACTGTCTTCCAATTTAGAATATGGGTGAAAAGTTACTTTCTCATGAACAGAAACCTATCTGAGTATAAGAATTTTACCCAGTTTCAACAGTTATATGCCAAACAGCAGGCTTTGCCCTTTTCACCCACCAAATCTATACTAATCAGGTAAGAGACAAACCCTCCCTTTAATAAAGATTCTAGTTAGAAAGTTGGAACAAATGAAGATCTGCTTTTATAAGAATTTATTAACTGAATCTGCCTCTAGTCAAATTATCTGTCAAAAAAGTAAATTTTCACCAAATAGTAATCAAGTTATAACTTCATGAAAGTAACTTCTAGGAACACAACAATTTCAAAGGAATCTTAATATTACATATGCTGAACTATTCTCAACACACCTACATTCTGACCAATAGATATACCTTAAAATTTTTAAAGCTATGATTTTTATGTTGTTTGCTTGCATGTATGCCTGTGCACCACACATAAGTAGTACCTGCAATGGTTCCCTAGGACTGGATAGCTATGAGCCACCATGTGGATACTGGGACTTGAACTCTGGTCCTTTGGAAGAGCAGCCAGTGCTCTTAACAGCTGAGCCATCCCTCTAGCCCCTAGTAGATTAATAAATATACTTTTAAGTTTCATTAAAAATTTTCAGTTTTGTGCCAGTGAGATGGCTTGGTAAAGACATTTGGTCACCGAACCTGACGACCTGAGTTCAGTCCCCGGGACTCACATATAGGAGAGAACTGCCTTTTGAAGCTTGTCCAGTGACATTCACATGCTGTGAGCCTTGTACATGCTGCCTCCCCCACCCTGCTCCCCTGAATCAGATGTCATAAATGTAGATTTCTATTAACAACTCTATAAAAACGGAACTTTTGTCTTGTTTGTTGGTTTGTTGTTGTGTTTTAGTTTTCTTTTTCAAGACAGGGTTTTTCTATGTAGCCATGGCTGTCCTGGAACTTGCTTTGTAGACCAGGCTGGTCTTGAATTCACAGAGACTCATCTGCCTCTGCTTCCTGAGTGCTTGGATCAAAGGCATGCCACCATTGCCAGCTTAGAAAAAGAACTTTTACCCCTCTGCTATTTTTAGTCTTACTAAGTTTTTTGTTGTCGTTATCTGGGTGCCCCCTATCTCATTTTCTTCTATATATTTTTAAAAGAACACAAATAGAAACCTAGCTGACTTTTAAAAATGAAATGTTTAAAAACTGATTAGAGTTTTCAAGTCAGAAACTCAGAATAGCACCTCCCCATCACAGTACAAAGATGGCATTCGGCCAGCTTCTATTTTGTTTCATTTTGTTAGTTTTCCTCAGTCTGCATCAATGATTCCTATTTATGGCTGCGGTAAAGCAAGACAGCCAGTATGTTTTGGCTGAAGAAAGGAGGCATCGAGTGAGGTAACAGAAACATTTAGCTATTAGCTTTAGCCTCACATCCTCCCCAGGGCAGGGGATAACACATCTGCCTTAGGTCCTTTGCCCCAGTGGAGAGGAAAGTGCATTTAGGACAGAGAATGTAGCTAATTCTATGAAGAAAATAACCAAGCATTTAATCTTTGATTAGTCTGTCAGAAAGATAAAAGATCTTTGCTAGCTAATTTTAATAAACACCACATGGACTCCTTTTTAGACTATAAATTATGCTCTATATGGCTGTCAAAAACAGTGACTTGTAAGCAGTGAAAGCCATTTTTAAAGGCAGTTTGAGAGCACAAAGTGATAGCCTGAGGTCTACCAGGGACCAGCCTGGGAAGAAGACAGTGCCCACCATATATATCAATAATCTTTAGTAAGAAATGGATTCTTTCTCACTCCCAACGTTGATAAATAAGTAAGTGCTGCTTTTCTCTCACTAAACACAAATCTTAATCAATTTTGTGTCTACCAGATGGCGTCAAACATGATGAGAGATAATAAAGACTGATTGGTGGCTGCTGAGGTACCTTCCAGCAAAAGCTGGTAAAAGCTTAATTGCTTCTTGGTGGAGCAGAGAGCTTGAGAATGAGATGATGATGGATGTCACCTGGAAGAGGGGCTTCACTTGCACAGCCTGCTTCTGCAGATGCTTTTATAATTAGTTAATCACAGGCTTTGTGACGACGTAACTTGTGAAGTGTGCAAACCGGACATTTTTAGCTCCTGTTTACCAGAGACTACTGGGAAATATCAATTTGTCTGTAGAATACAAAGGAAACAATGTGTAGCTTCCAACGTGCTCACTGGGTTTCTTTAAAGCTCAATGTCTATGCCAGTGTCTGCATGCAGCAGACTCCTGTGTGTTGTGGTGAAATGAGGCAGTGTTTAGAGAGCACCCAGCCATGGCTCTGGAGTAGAAATCACGGCTGTTAATGTCTGTGTCGGTCCCTAGGGGATGCTCAGAGCAGAGGCTGCCAACTTTTTAGGCCTATGTGCTGTGATCACAGAGAGCGTGCAATTCAAGTTCATTCTTGGGGCTTTGCACTCTGTTAACTGCAAGGATTTGTTAGTACCCACTTAGGCCATGGTATGAATGAGCTTGCTGGGTTATTTATTTCTTTACTTGCTTATTTGTAGACAGAGACTTTCTCTGTAGACCAGGCTGGCCTGAAAATTACTCTGTAGACCAGGCTGACCTTGAATAATTTAGATAGTCATCTGCCTCTGCCTTCAGATTTCTGGGTTTAAATGCACGTGCCTGGATGTTTTTAGAAGAGCAAATGTTAAGAAAGAGAAAAGGGAGTGTAAAGCTGGTAGTTACTAGGCTAAAGGCTGGGAAGACCAACCCTCATCACACATAAGTATTTTCTGGTGAGTATTGTGTCTTTAAATACTGTGACCACCTGAGACAGGAAAAGCTTCCTGGTCAAGGGCAGAAAAGAGATGCTGCTTTAAGGAAGGAGCCTGTGACCCAGCATCATGACCATCTGGTGGTTGTGGGGTAGACACTTCTGGGTTAGGTGACACCTGGACAGAAAAAGGCACTGAAAAAAAAATACATTTTGCTCCAGGGAAAAACTTTGTGAACTTTAGGCAAGTCCTCTTCAGATTTCCCCCTGAAAGTGTTCCTCATGTCTCTCCTAGTCTGAGCTTTTTTGGACCAACTAAGGTTTTGCCCATGTTGCATACTGGATCAACACTGTTCCAGTGAGTTCCATAGGTCCTTCCTAAAGTAAACATTGTTTTAAGTACACGTGGGGGCTGGAGAGGAGATGGTGCAGCAGTGGGGAGCACTTGCTGCCCTTGCAGAGGACCTGGTTTGATTTCCAGAACCCACACTGTGGAGTTAGAAACTCCAGTTCCAGGGCACCTGACACCTCCTTCTAATGTCCATGAATCCCAGGCACGCAATGCATACATGCATGCATGCAGGCAGGCAAAAGTCATATACATAGAATAAAAATAAATCTTTAAAAAGAGTATACATGACTTTAACCCCGTGTTTGGGAGGTGAAGGCAGGAGGAACAGGAGTTTAAAGTTTGAGGCTAGCTTGAGCTTATTAGATTCTGTTTCAAGGAGGAATAATAGTAAATGTAATAATTATAACACGAGGCCGGGGATGTGGTTCAGTTGGCGGAATGCTTGCTTACCATGCCTGAAGCTCTAGATTTGCTCTTCAGAGCCGTAGAAACTGAACAGTGACGCACGCCTACAATTCCAGGTAGAAGCAGGAAAATCAGAAGTTCATGGACATTCTGAGCTACACAGTGAGTTTAAGGCCAGCCTGGGCTATCTCAGCCCTATCACAAATTGTGTGTGTGTGTTTATGTGTGTGCGTGTGAACTCTATGAATATAGGGGCTAAGAAGGACAAAGGCTGAACTTTCTTGGTGGTGCTATCTATATCTTTTGCTAGGAATGGAAGACTCACTGTTCAAAAAAAAAAAGCCAACCAAATACATTCCTTCAAAAGAATGGAGGTGTGGGGGTGTTGTGCTGTTCCTGGTTCTCGCTCAACAGCATGGTAACAATGACAACCAGCTGACAAGATGCCCAGAAGGCCTGGCTTGAAGGGAACAGTACAGGAAGATTTACCAAGAGGAAAGAACGTGGCTGGTTCTCCCCATGTCCAGAGGCCTGGCAGGGTCCTGTAAATATCTGCAGACCCTGGGGACAGACTGCTAAAGGAGAATTTTGGGCCTCGAGGAAATGGTACTTTTTCTTAAACCTCCTTTTTCACATAGCAGCTTGATAGGTTTGTGGGAACACAGAAGGGTGTCATCCTAGGGACAATGTTAACGGAGGTATGCATCACAGAGCCTACCTACTTTCCCATTGTTGTGGAATATTGCTTTAGCTAGGAAAAGGTGTTTTTGCTGCATTTGTTTAATTATGTAAAGATGTGTTGCTGTTTTACCTTGCCTGCCTAAGGCTCCTGATTGGTCTAATAAAAAGCTGAAAGGCCAATAGGAGAGGGACAGGCAGGACTGGCCTGAGGGAATGAGTGGGAAACTAGAGGAGAGAATAGGGAAGGAAGGACAGAGGGATACACCTGGGGCCAGCCATCCAGGCAGCCATCAGCCAGCTAGACCCGAAGGAGGCAAGAAAGTAGGACATGCAGAATGAAAGGTAAAAAGCCCTGAGGTTAAATTAAGTTATAAGAGTCAGTAGGATGAGCAATGAGCATCATAACTAATAATAAGTCTCCATGTCATGATCTGGGGGCAATGACTGCCCCAAAGAAAGTCTGCTATACCCACCTTTGTATCCTCTTCAAAGCTACCATGTGGCATCCTGTTGCCATCTCAGCAAGATTTTATGCCATGTGAACTATATCATTTCACACAGCAAAGGAAATAAAGTTCAGGGTATAAAGATGGCAAAAGGAAGGAGGCTGGAAAAGAAGCAGAGGAAGGCAGAAGGATTTACAAGGGGGTAAAGGTCCTTAAAATAAAAAGCTGCCTTCAGCATACTGACATGACATGGCACTAAATTATCAGCCAGGTCCCCATTGTTTCGTTATGGGTCCAGAAGGTTTAAAACGAAGGTAGCAGAGCCCATAAAGCACAGTTGCTGATCGTCTTACCTAGGAAGGCGGCCATGTTCATCACTTGACTGAACACACAGCTTGCAGGAGGGTCATCGCCTGCAAAACTGGACAAAGACAGAGCCTTAGAGGCCAACTATTCAAATCTGTAAGTTCATGGATATATACTTTCCTCAAATTCAACAGGTTAGATAGAATCAGAGTTACCTGATGTATGGAGCATGCTTCCCACCAGATTTCCTAGATAACAACAAACACAGAGGCACAGGTTAAGCCAGAGTCACTGGTAACTATGTGAGAACTGTAAATTCTCTAGATGTAATCTTTACCTTGCAGCTGAATTTAATGGCAAAATTTTGTCATCTTCCACGGCTATAAAGTACCTAGCAAAGAAGAAATAACCAGTTTATTAAACAAAACAATTTAAAACAAAACTCTAAGAATTAGTGTTTCTCATTTTAATTGGGTTAGATATCTAATTTATGTATTTCACATCATATCCATTATTTTCTAACCAAGAAAATGCTTTTTAGCTAGGCATGTTTCCACACATACAACTGTATTTCCAATATTTGGGGGTATAGAGGCGGTAGGATCAAGAAGTCAAGAACATCCTTGACTACAGAGGAAGTGCAAGACCAGCCTGGGCTATATGAGGCTCTTTCTCAAAAAAAAAAAAAAAATCAACCAGAAAACAAAAAAAAGATCTTTAACTACATTTATTTTTCTTTTTGGGACAAGATCTTATTGTTATCAGGTTGGCATGCTTGTAATTCGTTATATAGCTCACGCTAGCCTAAAACCTATGACCCTCTGGTTTCGGCCTTTCAAGGACATCACCACAACCATGCCAATTGCAACTCTTTACCCACAGATCACCAGTACTTTAAAGCTCAAATGCCATAATCATTAGGAGCTGGAGATGTGGCTCAGCAGGTAAGAGTGCATGATGCTCTTCCAGAGGACCTGAGTTCAGCTCTCAGCACCATGTCAGGAGCTAACAACTCCTGTAACTTGAGCTCCAGGGTAATCTGATGCCTCCTCCAGCTTCCACATGCATCTACACTCACATGCACCATACCCACACAGAGACATATGCATAATTTCAAAAACTCTGTAAGTATAATCTGAAAATTGGGGGGTTGGGATAAATTTATGGCTCTAATAAAAGTTCTCAGGAATATATTACTACCATTTTTTCCTTTTCTATTTTGTTTGTTTCCTCCTGGTAATCAAGCCTGTGCAGGTTTAAATGAGAATGAATACTTGGTCCCAGTTTTTGGAACTATTTGGGAAGGATTAAAGGGTGTGGTCTTGTTGAGGAAGAGCTTTGAGGTTTAAAAGACTCACACCATTCTCATTTAATTCTCTCTACATCCTACTTGCAGATCAGAATGTGCTTGATTTTGGTGGTAAGCCTGGCCTTCCAGCATAGTGATGCCTACTTTTAAAAACACTCCAGATCTTGTCATAACTAGATTGCAAATGAAACCCATAGCACATAAGTGTCAAATGAGAAAATCTTACAAGCCAGTCATCCCAGTACCAGCTTCACAGCAGCCCATACAGTGAGACTCTGCCTAAAAACAAAGGGAAATTTCACAAGAAGAACACATAGCTGGATGTGGCACAGGCCTGTAATTTCAGCACACAAGCAGAGGCAAAAGGACTGTTGCAGGAGCAAGGCCAGCCTAGTCTACATAGCAAGACATTGTCTTGAAGGAGAACTGGGGGCAGGGGAAGATAAGAGAGAGGGAGGAAAAAGAGAAGACAAACAAAACCAGTCTTCATTCCCTATTGTGAATAATTTATTATTCTTTTGGTATTTTACTTTAATAAAGGATGAGAAAGAAAACAGTGACTTTAGAAAGGTTGAATTAACATATATATTTACTTTAGAAAACTAACCATTGGATATATAATATGTAATTCATAAATACCTTTACATAAATATGTCCTAGTACCAAACCTTGGATTTTCTCTATATTACATTTGAATCTTTAAATTATGAACTAACATATACTCACACTATCCATAAGCCAGCTGAAGTAAACAAAGTGAATACAAGAGGTAGAAACATCCATACGCTGCATTTCTTCCCATCCATGCCTGTACCACTGAAACCAAACAAGCAGGTATTAATAACTAAGGCAAGAATCCACCGACCTCTTTCAAGATGGAAAGTCCAACTGAGAACAACAACAAAAAACCCAGGTATTTTATAAAACCATGATTCAAATGTTATTACCGCCACCTTTGTAGTAGGAAATCCCAGGATTAAAATAGGTTATCATTGTCTGGTTCTGGCTTAAAGATTCCAGATCTTAGCTAGGACCCAATGAGAGGGTTTTGATAAAAATGTTCATATGCGTGATATGTTTAAAAAGTGACAATGCATTTTGAGATGTGGTGTGTGGAAGAGTTGGGTTCCAACAGTGTAGTCCAGAGTACTCATGGAGTGACTATTAATATAAATGATGGATCTTACATGTACTTAAGTCTATAGAAGTGAGTGTTAGAAATAAATGGACTAAATAGACTAGCAATTCAAGGGGAAATGGCAGATATTTTGTAAATCTGAACTTCCCTAGTGGCATGATAATTGAGCAGTTCCAGTAGATTCTCAAGATGAATGCCCTGCAAAGCAACGCTTTTAATTAGCTCCAATGAGCACACTAAAGAAATGACAGACATTGGGTATTTGGGGTGACTTAGCTTCACTTCCTGTGACAAAAAATGTCCTGACAAAAGCAGTGTAGGGGAGAGAAGGTTTATCTTACTTAGTTGTGGGCTCATCATTATGGTGTAGTCACAGCAGCAAGAGCCAGAGAGAATGGAGTATCCACATGATAGGAGGGCCAGAGAGCAATGCACTAATGCATGCACACTAGGGCTCAGCTTGTTCTCCCTGCCATTCATTCAGTCTAGGACTCAGTCTAGACGATGGTGCTGGCCACATTCAGGGCAGGTCTTCCCACCTCAACTGACCCACCTAAGAGAGAGCCTCACAGGCATAGCTCTCAGGCCAGCATAACCCAGACAATTCCCCAAGGATATGCGGAGCACAGGTGATTCAACATTGTGTCAGTTTGACAGCAAAACACTAGCCATCACAGGAATACCACATTTACATATATATATATGAGACAGTGCAGGTTCTTATTGGGAGGAACCTGGACAGGGAGGTCTCTGAAAAAAAAAAAAAAAAAAAAAAAAAAAAAAAAAAAAAAAAAAAAAAAAAAAAAAAAAAAAAAAAAAAAAAAAAAAAAAAAAAAAAAAAAAAAAAAAAAAAAAAAAAAAAAAAAAAAAAAAAAAAAAAAAAAAAAAAACAGAGCCTCCAAATGCTTACAAACTGGGCTGGCTACAGGGTTAAAGGGTGAAAGTTCCTCCCCGTTTTTATTTTGGCCCAAGATTGGCTGCTGGTAGGAGTGGCAACAGAATGGTGAGTAGTAAGTGAAAGATTTTGTTGGGCAGTGATGGTGCACGCCTTTAATCCCAACACTCCGGAGGCAGAGGCAGGTGGATTTCTGAGTCAAGGCCAGCCTGATCTACAGAGTGAGTTCCAGGACAACCAGGAATACACAAAGAAACCCTGTCTTGAAAAAAAATTCCAGGTGATCCAGAAATCATCTCTTCTGAACAGTCAGTATCAAAAGTTTTAGAGGTGTGATGAGGCAGGAATCTAGCTCTGGAATGCTAATTACTATGGTTTATGGAAATTGCTACTATTTAACCAAAATACAAGAATTTTTCAAAATGAAGTTGGCCATGGCTAACATCCCTGATTTTGGCTTCTAGAGATGGGTGAAGGTAGTCCATGTATCTCTTTCCTGCTGGACAAAGTTGGCATCCTCATTGGTGGTTCTTGGAGAAGTCTCTGGTATCAAAAATTCTAGAGGACAGGGATGCTGTAAAGAAAGGGTCCTTCTTCAATGGACTCCAAGGCTGTCATCAAGCTACCCAATGTAAATTTTGGAGAGAGAAGATGCCATGAAGGAGGGCTCCTTCCTTGATGGCTTTTAAGCCTACTAATAATTATATAGCTACCTAATGAGTTCCTCGCTTAAAGTCATCTAGAAGGTGAACACAGATTCAATGGAATTAGTTCTAGCTGATACTGGGGTGTAGCGGGGTTCAGCATCTCCTCTCAATTGACTTCCCAGACACTGGAAGGTAATCAAGGGAATGAGATAGTTAGATGGTCCCAGGACCATCCAAGTGTGAACTAGTGTAAAGCGTAGATAAAATTAAGACAATGGCTGAGTGCACAGGTCTTGACTTTAAACAGCATCAGTGCTAAGAGCATAATAAATTTAATCCAATTTTTCCATGAAGATCTGGATGTCCAGTTTTAAGGCTTTTTACCATTGGGATGGAGACATTGACATGGTCTTAGTCTGATTTTGTAGAGCAAAGGAAACAAAACCGGAATCACCAGGAATATAAACAGCAATGTGTCTACGGCTAAGAAAAGGATGAGAGTCCTGTATCTGATGATAGCTGGGGTGGCCCATCCAGAGATTGTAAGGGCTGGCCTATTATTTGTTTTATATTATTATCAATAATCTTACTTTTGGTGACCCTTTCTTGCTGTGTGTTTAAGACCATGCAGGAGGCCCAAATCAATCGTTTTATTTGTTAAGGCTGGTAGAAGTTCTGGTTCTCAGGTTGCTTCGGGGGAGCCCCTGCCTCCTTTGACCTTTCTGTCACTAGTTGCTTTATTGCTGTGAGGGTCAACCCTGCTTGCAATGGCTTCCTCTGGAAGCATGGGGGAGTTTTTTTCATGTTGACCGTGTTTGTAGAATGGAGACTGGTTAGAGTCCACCCAGCATGGGCTCTATGGCCTACCCAAACAAAAGAACAGTTGACTCAGCACAGATATAGGATGTTTAGAGAGACGTCTTCCAGTCCCTGGAACCTAGTTGGCTTTGGAGGACAAGGGGCAGAGGGTCCCTTTTAATTCCTCTTTCCACATTAGGATCGCCTCCAAGTATGTTTATTAAATAGGCAGGAGGTCAGTTATACCAATGTGGCACTTTCAGCTAGTGTAATATTTAAAGCTGAGGCAAAGCCCAAATACTTTAAACAAATAATCTTTCTTAGCTGAGTTTCATTTTTTAATGTCTTACATAACTTAATTGGAGTTTTTGTGACTTATTTAAGTTTTTCAGTTTTCCTCCCCATTCTGGAAAACATCTGCTGTCTTAACCCCCAAACACTAAGTCCATCTTTGCTAAAAAGCATTTCAATCTTACGTTTTTCTAACATTTTTTCCCTACTTACTGGTTCCTATTTATGTTTTCTTAATACCATGAGACACAGTAACATTAACAAATAAGTTTAATATCATATTAAAAAAAAGTTGAATCCAAGCTACACATATAGCATAATGTAATAACTTAATATTACCTGAATATATATTGTTAGATTATGGGACTCTGTGAGTTCTCAGACAAATCCCATGGAAAACACAGGACAGTAAAAAGTCTTTATGTGTTTTTCTTAGCCCAAAGAAATATCTCTTATCACTGTGCTTTCGGTTTTGAAGGAGCCAGGTAGCAGATAGAAATGTCAGAAGAAGATACAAACATTTTCCAATGAATGTTAACAACATCCAGAAGAAGACAGTTAAGTAGGCCCTGTTAAACTGTGATGGCAGAGAAGATTCCCCTTAGCCATTCCCTCTACAGGCATTTTACATTCTGGAGATACAACCTTTTAGTTGCTCTCAAAGGCACAATGCTTTCACTTTGCACTCTGGGATGTTTTGTTCTATTTTCAACCTGTTCCAGAGTCAAGGAGCAGGCTGACCCAGGGCAAGAGAATTCGAAGGAAGTGAGAGGGTCAAATCCTAGCTTCTGAGCCAGTGCCTTAACTGGTTCAGCTTAAACAGCACAGACAACTTACCAAGACAGTACAAATGGCATGTGCCATGCTTGCATGAGACTGGTGACAAAATCACAATACCAACCTGCAAATGTACAGTGAGAAACAGAACAGTCAACTGGACCGACACCTTGGCTCCCCTACTAGGACTATGGGAAATCGGGGCTCGGGAGAGGGAGGTACATAAAAAGAGTAACAAGTCAACTCTATGACCATGACAACAAGCTAGTTGTCTGCAATCATTTCCTTGAAAGAGGTGGTAGGACAGAAATGGCATGGACAGACTCATGGGACCCCACTTCATCATCTAGCTATGTGATCTCTGATGGGCTATCCTACCTCTTACACCTGAGTTTAACCATAGAGCAACTTCTACTTTGTATGGTTGTGTTGAGGATGGACAACGGTGCAGGTAAAGAGCCTTACACACAATCCTTGTTCTGGAAGTGCCATAACTATAGTGGCTAAGCAGATGATCCATGTGTTAGGTAGGACTGGGCTCCTATCTGCAGAGCAAGACTTGAGACAACAATACTTTCTTCTCTAGGTACTACTTTTTCTAGAAAAGTGCAGATAGCTTTTCTGCTAATAATTTTTCCTTTAAATGGCTTTCCAAAAAATATCTTAACATCTTAATATTTAAGGTCTACCTTCCCATGCCTTATTTTTTAGTGATGGGATATGCTCTACCACTGAGCCACATATGTTTTCTCAGTTATTTCTGCATGTGGGCAAGGGGAGTGTCAACATGTCACACACGTGAAGTCCACAGGTTGACATCAGCATCTTCCTCTATTGCTCACCACCTTATTTTTTGAGGTTAGCTTTCTCCCTGAACCTGAAGGTCACTATTTCAGCTAGACTGGCTGGCCAGTTCTAGGGACCCACCTGACTCCTGTGCTGGGGTTAGAGGTGAGCATTACCAGGCCTGGATTGTTACTTGGATGCTGGGGATCCAAACTCAGGTCCCTGTGTTTGCCCTTCACCCACCACGCTATCTCCGTAGCCCTTTCCTTAATTTTTGTTGTTGTTGCTGTTACTGTTTGTGGTTTGGTTCAGTTTCATTTGAAACAGTCTCACTATGTATATCTCACCAGGCTGGCCCCAATGCAATGCTCCCAAAGGTTGGGATCTCAGGCTTCCCTTGCCAATGAGGGGCATTGTTTTCATTGTGTTATTTGTTCATTTTGCTTAAAAAAAGTAAAACAAAAACCTAACATGGTCAAGGTTTCTTGTTTTATTCATTCATTTATTTATTTTTACTAGTTTAATTCTCCTAGGACAACTTATGTCTAAGTTATGGAAAACATTCTCTGTACCCCGCTTGAGGCTAAATGAGAATTGCCCTTTCTTAGCATGAAGAGATGCCTTGGGAGATGCCTATGAATGTTGTATTATTAGCTTGCAGCAGAACTACCTTGGTACTTCTTCCAAAGTATTTCACATAGACTATGCTTCCTCCCTTTTAAAATGATTGCAAATTCATATATAGTTGTAAGAAATAATACAGTGAAGCCCTGTCTATCCATCATTTTCTCTCTCTACTGGCAATTCCCAGCACACCATGTCTAACATCTTCAACTAATAATTTTAATACGACCCTCAACTCTAGTCAGATCTCACCAGCTTATATTGACCCCCTTGCACTGTTTTACTGTTGCTCATGAAATTTCCTACCATCACATATGTGTGGTCACACGCTTACTGGTCATTTGTCTGACTTCTCTATAGAAATGCCTACTTCACTAGTGTGTACTTTGTTTCTCAATACTAGCTATCACACATAGGCCTCTGTAAGCTGGAAGAGCACTCTCCCACTATGAGACATCCACAGCCCCTTCTTCATATTTCCAATTATTTTATTGTTCCTCATATATCCTAGATAACTGTAGCGGAAATCCCGGAAAACGGGAGAGGCATTGCTTCCCGGGCAGCGCGGCGGCGGCGGCAGCGGCAAAAGGAGAGGCGGTCCTTCCGGCTCCAGCGCGCGGCGGCTCCGTACTGCTCGTGATTCTAACAAAATAAATCTTATTTAAAACATAGCAATTGGTGGCGAGTTTATTCCGCGATAGATAACAATCTTCTATCATGTATCCAAACTTCTCCAATTACATAAGTTGCCATTTCACTGTTGATAGCATCCTTCGGGCACATGTGCTTTTAATTTTAAAGAAGTCTAATGTATCTTCTTTTTCCTGTGATGCCTGAATTTTATTATCCTAAAACAAGAGACCATTGCCAAAACCAGCATTGTGAGGCTTTTTCTCTTGGTCCTTCTTACTGTTATACTTTTAGCTCTTCCTGTTTAGAGCTTTGGGTCATTTCAGTTGAAATTATGTACTATAAAGTAACTTGCCTTTTTTTGCCTATTAAAGGTCCACAACCATCTATTTAAAGACTATCTCTCACCACTGAATGACACGTCACAAGATCTTTGTGTATGTGGTGTCTGTTTGCGTGTATGCATGCATGGATACCCACATCTGTGCACACATGTGCAGGGACCAGGGTGCGTGTCAGGTGACACACTATCATTGTCCCCTTTATCCCTTTCAAACAGGGTTTTTCATTGAACTTGGGCCTGACCATCCTCCTCACCCCCAGACTAGCTGGCCACCAAACAATCCTCATACCTAGTGCTGGGTTTCCAGGAATACATGGTCATCACATCTGTCTTTTACAGGAGTGCTGGGGACCACACTCTGATTCTCACACTTAAATAGCTAGAACTCTTGTCCACTGACACATCTTGGACCTCACTTGTTTGTTTGTTTGAGAGGGAGTTGCATATAGCCTAGGCTGGCCTCAAACTCATAAGGTGCCCAAGGATGACCCTAAAGTCTTTTTCTTTCTCCTGTACCTAAGAGCTGAAATACAAGTATCTGTCGCATACCTGACTCTTTACAAGGTCACTTGCACAGAAGAAATTCTACTTTTAACAAAATCTAACCTGTCCAGTTCTCTTTTTATAACTTCTGCTTTTAACTGTCAAACCTAGGATCTTCCTGATTATCCCTTGATCTCAGGGTTTTTTTTTTTGTTTTTTTTTTTTTTTCCTATGTCCTTTTAACTAAAGCTTTGTGGTTTCATATTGAAATCTGTGATCTGGTTTTATCTTTCAAGACTGTGCGCCTCCAAGATTTTATTGAATTTGGTTAGATCCTAGAGAGTTTATAAATTACTTTGGTAAGATTTGAGAAATGTGATGGGCTAAGTCAGATGAAGTCATAGAAAAAGATTCTTACACTGAGGGACATAAATCAGATGCACAGTAGAACCTACCATGCCATGGCATTCTGGCAGCTAATAGGTATGAGTTTACAACCAGAGGAGTGGGGGCCAGGGAGTATGGCATGTATGTGTGGTGTGTGTGTGGTCTGTGTATGTATGTGTGTGGTATATGTGTGGTGTGTTTATGTGTGTGTGTATGTGGTGTGTGTGTGTGTCTACAATGTGTTTATGGTGTGTGTATGTCTGGTGTGTGTGTTTGTGGTATGTTAGAGGAGAAAGTCTCCTTACTTACTCCATCTTCCTGCCCACCTTTCCTTTGCAAACATCTCTGATAGTTGTCAAGACCATCTGGAGACCAGGAGACCTCAATGAAAAGCTCAAGACCAACTTCTGGTTTCCTCAACCTGCTGATGTCCCGTGGGACAAATCATGATGTTTCTGGTTTGTTCTGCCTCCCCGGTTTGCATTATTACACACACATTTCTTTTCTTGCCACAGAAAATCTGTGGGTCTTCCTTTAGTCCACAGCTCATAATATGACCAGAGACTTTCCAGTAGACACAGCCCATGTGCCCTCTGTCCTCAATGTTAGAAGTCTGGGGGTCTCAGAGGATGATCAGGACTGTTTGCCTCTTGGGGTCAAGGGCAAGTTCAAAACTAAACTTGACTACAAGACCCTCAGAAAAGAGTACAACAACTGACCCCACACACCAACCCTTGTAGCCTTGCCTCAGTATTGTCTAAGAACAAGGGCCTTGCTGGCCTGAACCACCTGCTTCAGCTGCCCAAGTGCTGACATACTAACATGAGCCACCATGTCCAGTTGTGACACTGACTTTACAAAATCTCCCTTGAATTTGAGCAAATTAAAGTTTGGATAGGGTCTTAGGGCAACAAGCTCAAGGAGCATAGATACACATTTCAATAGCATGTAGCTTTATCTTGATCACATGATAGCATCCTCAGAATTGAAACCAAGACTGAGAGGTAGTTCTCTGTCTTCCATCCTCCCACATTTCCTGAACACAAACTGGTGCACTGCTCCAGGTACATTAGAATATGTCACCAGGGCTGGAGAAATGGTTTAGTTGGAAAAGGTACTTGATGTGTAAACCTGAAAACCTGAATTTAATCCCTGGAACCCAAGTAAAGGTGGAAGGAAACACTGACTTCACAAAATTGTCATTTGATCTCCACAAACTTGCCATGGCATGCAAGCTACCACCCACACATGATACACACATGTGCATGAGCACATATTAATAGTAATAACTTTTTTAAATAAGAAAGACCTCACTCAAAGTTTTCATTTACTAGTAGGATGTGCTGGGTGGTTTTATGTGTCAACTTGACAGAAACTGGAGTCATCAGAGGAAGAAGCCTCAGCTGAGGAAATGCCTCCATAAGATCCAGATGTAAGGCATTGTCTCAATTAGTGATCAATGGGGGAGGGGCCTGCCCATGGTCAGGGGTGCCATCCCTGGGCTGCTGGTCCTGGGTTCTATAAGAAAGCAGGCTGAGCAAGCCAGTAAGTAGCATCCTCCATGGCCTGTGCATCAGCTCCTGCCTCCAGGATCCTGCCCTGTTTGCATTGCTGCCCTCACTGCTAAAGATGATGAGCTGTTATATGGTACCATGGGCAGAATGGATCCTACTCTCCCCAAGTTACCTTTGGTCCTGGTGTTTCATCACAGCAATAGTAACCCTGACTAAGACATGAGGATAAGTTTCATTCTTCTCCTGAGCAAAATGAAGAATCCTCTTCAAGGAAAGAGAAGGAAATATTCCACATTGCTAGGAATTTTATTTTGGGATGGAGAGATGGCTCAGTAGCTTAGAGCACTGTTATTCTTGCAGAGGGACCCGGATTCAATTCCTAACATTGATATGGTGGCTCAACCATCTGTGACTTCGGCTCCAAGGGATCTAATGCCCTCCTTTGGCCTCTGTGGACACCAGGCACATACACAGTGTACAAACTACACATGCAGGAAAAATATTCATACATAGAAAATAAAATAATAAGCCTAAAAAAAGAATTTTATCTTTGTATAATAAACTGTGATTTTTTTATTCTGTGTAGAATTTACTCTGCTGATATTAATCTTCCAATAATATTTCCCAGTGAAAACCAAGAATAAATGTTCCCATGCCCCCAAATTGCTGAGCATAGCTGGAATGTGATCTAATGAGCTTTTGACAGAAGCAGGGGAAGAGCCAGAATTGCAAAAACCTTCTTGAAAGGGATCTGGCATTCAGTTCGGTTTGAAGCTCTCCTCCAAATGGCATTATTTATTGAAATGACTTGCTAAGCTGTTACCCGGATGGCCACATCTCTTAGCATCTGTATGTTTTACCGTTTGTTCTCTTCCAATAAATGTCATTCCACAAGTGTGAGTGATCTGTGCTCTTACCCAATCCGTGTGTGAGGCAGGCTGATAGCAAGAAGTGAGATAGCGAAACCTCTGCCCTCTCTGCTCCATTTGTGTTCCCAAAACTCTTGCTTCTTCTCGTAGGGAAGAAAATGCACAGGGTTGTGGTATCTTCCACCATCTGTAATTTTAATGCTCTGGGAGTTTTCTGGCTTCCAAGGACCAAGAGAAAAGTTATACTCTCTTGAAAGTATGTATTCTCTTCCCACTTGAGCTTCTCACCTAAGATCCCATGCATTTTAACTTGTTCAAAAATGGAGGCTTTATAAGTCAAAGTCACAAATGGATGTAGTGGCTCATGTTAATAATCTCAGTACTTGGGAGTCTGAGGCAGTTTGGGAACAGTAAAGGTTTCATAAAGGGGCCCTATTTGAAAAAGCTAACAATAATAGTAATATTATCATTTATAGCTTTTGTTATCAAGTGCCTTGTAGTTCTTCCAGTATAAATGAGGCTATCAAAACCTGGGCAAAAAGCATCCTGTGGCCAGAACACCATCTCTGAAGACAAATCATCCATCCATTGTACCACATGACAGAGAGACAACTTCCACCTACAGATGGAAGACGAAAGCTCACCAGATCAGCAGTGTTTGAGGATTTGAAAGCACTCTCCTGGTGACTGACAGGGTGCAAAGGTTTACACAGTGCTTTACAGCTCAGAAAGTGTTTGCTTATAAAAGGCAAGGGTCTGTCTGGCCTGGGCCAGTGGGGAGAGGCAGATGCGGCTAATCTGCTTGGGCCCAGGACTTAGAGTCCCAGCTCTGCCACTGACTAGTTATATGATATCAGTTAAGCTTGCTCTATGCCCCAGATTCTTCATCAGTTAAATTGGGAAGGATAATGGACCAGACCTCATCACATTTTTATAAAGACTGAAAATACAGTGAAAAATCACGTGTCTAGTTAGCTTCCCCAGAACTGCTGACTGCTGTTGGGCATGACAAACCTTGTCTATATCATAATCTAGCAACTTGTGTGTTCCCATGAGGATGAAATCATCAAAGGACACGCTACCCAGGATGTATCTCTGCTGTTAAAGTGACCCAAGATTCTGTACTTTACTGCAAGCACTACTTGAGGTCTCTGCTTATCTTTTTTCACCTTGTAATTTATCAGGAGATGAGTTCCTTGCCACAACAATTTTTCATGTGCTCTCAGGGTCAGCTGGTGCAAAGCAGAAACAATAAATGAGCCACCCACTAATGGCCAGGACTATCACAATGTCTATGGACCAGGAGTCTCCTGGGACACTCTGCCAGTCGTGTTGTGGGCAAGTGTGGAGGGCTTATATTATGTTGAGATTCATTTGCAATTGTAAGGGAATGATGAGGGCTATTTGTATGGCTTTTCCATAATTTTCATAGACTCTGAGATACAAACCAGCATGGGGAAATGGGAAGAGGAGCCAACAACTAGGTCACCAGCGCAGACATGAAAGTTGTTTATACTGCGTCCTAAGTTTTGGATGTCACAAGAGTCAGGTGAGCTGGTGTCACCTTAAGAGTCTATAATGACTCGTCCTGATCAGCAGACATAAGCAGCCTTGTTATATCTATAAGGTCAGTCCCCACTATGAAGTGGTTGTTGTTGTTGTTGTTGTTTAAGAGCACTGGCACAACCCCCCACACGCCCGTACGATTTCTATATAGAAACAGCAATGGTTGTTTCTCTCCCCCATTCTCTTGATTTCTAGAAGCAGCACCTCAATCCCCCAGCAGATGACTGTAGGGTCCTCCCATACTCATGGCCTTGAGGATTATTTTTCTTAGAAATAGATGGAACTCACTGTCCTGATATCCCAAAGGATAACTCTTAAAGGAATTCTCTTCCACCAGCACAAGGATTCAATGTGGTTTCAGTGTTTCCATGCAATGGCCTCTCACAATTTACTTGTATTCCTAAGAATAAGAACAGATTATGAAGTCTATAACTTCTGTTTTTCGTAGTTAAGAGACATCTCATTTTATTCGGGACAGCAATGTGCTCAGCCCAAGGATACCATATATATCATGGTCAGTTAAGCTAAACAGCTACATCTTCCTTTGGTAAGTGCCATTCCAGATTCCTCGAACCCAGCCTCTGAGATGCAAAAGGAAGTCTACTGAGAAGTAAATGGGAAGGGTCTGTATCCTCAATAATGGAAAACCTTTTCTACACATTCCTTCTTTCTCACTTGGGACAGTGTAGTAAATATGTAGTCCTCGGTGCCATGGCATCCATTATGTAACCATGAGACAGCATATATGAGGACCCAAACCACCATATTGAGGATAGCAGAATAGAAGGTGGAAAGAATGAGACCCTTAGTAATATAATCCAGTTCCACCATTCTCAAAACACAGTGAAGGTCAACTAGAAGTCTTCCTTAGAGCTTGGTACAGCACTCAACTCTGTCGGCTCATCTCTTGCTGTAACAGGGCAAGTGACCTATACTATGATAAGTAGCCTCTCTTGCCAGTGTGGCTTTGTGAGGAAATTGTATCTCTCTAAAGGACTCTAAAGGAAAATTTCTTTTATGACAACAGGATAAAGGTCCTACTATCTAGAGATGAATACCAAAGCAGTTAGACACCAATTGTCATCCAATAAAATTGATTTAAAAAATTTCAACAGAGAAATGAAAATATTGGAAGTAAAGCGCAATAGCTGCATGGCACTGAAAATATAGTCACCACTGCCTTTGGACTGTACAGTTAAGAATTGTGAAAGCTGAGGCTGGATAGATGGCTACTGGTTAACAGTGCTGAGGCTGCTCTTAACCTGGGTTTAGTTCTCAGCACTCACATCAGGCAGCTCACAAACCCAGCTCTAGATCTCATAACCCTTTTGGTCTGTGTGACACACACACACATACACACACATGCATGCATGCAGATGCATGCTTGCACACAAATTTAAAAGATGCTCAAATGGCAAACTTTATTATGTGTATTTCACCACAATAAAAAGGCAACATCAATGTTCCTACATCCATTAGAATGGCTATTATAAAAATAGCAAGTGTTAGCTGGGTACACACCTTTAACCTCAGGATTTAGGAGACATAGACAGGTGGATTGCTGTGGGTTTGAGACTAATCTGGTCTACACAGTAAGCTTTAGGACATCCAGGGCAAGATAAAAACAAAACAAGCATTGTTGAAGGTGTGGAAAAACAGAGCCTTCTAATCTGTCTTATTATGCAGCCTTGACTATGTAGACTAGCTTGGCCTCCAACACAAAGAAATTTTGCCTCCTCAGTGTTGGGAATAAAAGTGTGTGCTACCATGCCTGGCCCCAAATTAGAACTATTGCTGGGAATTTAAAATATTATAGTCATCTGGGAGGATGGCTCATGGGATAGGGACATGGCTCACCGGGTCAAGCACTTGATGCATGTGGTGGTACTGGGACTATAGACATAGAATCTGAGTATGCCTATGATAAGGGAACCAGAGGTAGGAGACACCTTAGAAGCCCCTGAGCCAGGTAGCTGGTGCATGTAGCAGCAAACAGCAATAGAGCTCTTGCCTCAGACAAGATGGAAAGTGAAGACTGATACTTGGGATGGTCTTCTGACTTCCACAAGCATGCTGTTACATACACACATGTGTCTCCATACCCCTGTACACCACACAAAGATAAAAACGAATCATGTAACGTATTATTAAAAAACTATAGCGTTTTTCTCAACAAGTTAAAAATAAGATTAGCGCATGATGCAGAATGTCCTCTTAGCTCACGTATTTCGACATTTGATCCCCAGCTGGACCTGTTTGGGAAGGTGATAGAGCCTTTAGAAGGTAGATCCTTGCTGGAGGAATTATGTCACCGGGGCTTTGTGGTTTTTAGATTCCTTTGTTATATCTCCTGTTCTCTCTCTGCTTCCTGTGCGTGGACAAAAATATGACCAACCAGCTTCCTGTTTCTGATGCTATGCCATTCCTGACACAAACCTCTGCCTCTGGATTGTAAGCTAAAAATAAACACTTCTCTAAGTTGCTTTTGGTCATGGTATTTTATCACAGCAATAGACAAAAACCTAATACAAACCATAAGAATGAAAATCAGAGACATGAACAGATACACATAATCCCACATTTATAGCAACATTACACAACCAGCCAAAGTGATGGACAACTCAAGTGTCCATCAGTGGATGAAAAAAGTTTGGCACTTTACATGAAAAGCTAAACATTATTTAGCTTAAAAACAAAACAAGCATGGTGGCCCACACCAACAATCCCAGCATTCAGGAGGGTTGTCACATCTAGGCTCAATGGGTAAAAGGGCTTCCCATGCAAGCCTGTTAACCTGAGTTTGATCCCCAGTACTCACATAGAAGGAGAGAACTAGCTTTGTAATATTGCTCTTCACATATGCCATGGCATGTGTGCATGTGCACACACATTATATACACACAATAATAATAAAAAAATAAAGCAATCGCATCTTCCTGGGTGGAAAAACCAATGGGTTACCCAGAAACTCTACCTTTCAGGTGGAAGCACTTACTGTAGTCATTACATATAGACACCATTCCCTAACTCCACCCACCGCCTGCTTCCTGTCCATTCCACTGTCTCTGCTAATTAGACCTCTCTGCTGCCTCATAAGTGAAATCATACAATATTGTCTTTTTGTTCATGGAATGGCAGTAACAAACTGTAAACTAAACCCCAAGTTACCCACTGTCTACATTCCCACTAACAATGGCCAAACAGGAAATGGAGGTTTGCTGGGAGCCAGAGGAGTTGGCTGTGGCAGAGATTGCCTGTCTATGAACATCACCTTCCTGATTCTCCTACTGTCTTAGAAGTGCAATAGGCATACAGTTGCCTGGCTATATGCGGGTGGCACAGTTCATGATTAATTCCTTATCAATGGGGTTCTAACAATGATTTCTCTCTCATTCCATGTGATCTAAAACAACAGCCACCAATGCACAGATGCTATGCTGCAGATGGTCTGCTATCAATCCCTCCTCCCCCGACTTCGGAACATCCAGTCTTTGTGTTACATAAATTACATAAACAAACAAGCCCTTCCATTTCAAAGCCTTCATGTCATTAGATTTTTGTTGTATCTGTAAAATCTTTCACGCTCAGATGCATCAGCAACTGAAGGCTAAACATCTCATCAAATGGCAAATCACTCTGTTCATAAACTACCTGAAAAATTCTATGATTCTTAGGTGACACTAACATAAACTTGCCTGGAAATTCAGTTACATCCAAAAGACTGAAGTGACTAAGCAGTATCCCCCTGTCTGTGGTAGGACTGAGACCAGGGAATAACTTCCTGACTTAATAATGGCCAATTTTTCATACACAATTTTTTCAGTTTTTTTCCTGGATAGAGGATTGCATGCAACCCAGATTAGCCTCAAATTTGCAACATAGTCAAGGTGACCTTGAACTCCTGACTGTCTTGTCCCCACCCCCCAAGTCCTAAGACTATAGCACACACCACCATACCTGGTTTATGTGGTGTTGGGATTCAACTAAAGCTTCATGCTAGACAAGCATATCTACTGAGGTATGCCCTCAGCCCTGTTTCTACAAAGATTTCATTAACACACAAATCCTTTTCCTACTTGTCAAATACCTCCTGAATTGAGACAGCAGTCAAGCATCCTCTGAGGCAGGGGGGAGGCTGGGCTTCATTACTGATATAATTTGTAAATGATGAGGTGACTCTTTTGCACAATTCTGAAGACTCTCTCCGAATCTTTTCACCATACACAATTATTTCATGTATCTGCCTATCCCAAAGGCAAACAACAAAAAACTCTTCCAAAAGTCTGACCACAAGCTGTCATGTAGGCCTTGGTCTAGAGATGTGAACTAGAAGCATAGCAACCTCTCTGGTGCACTGTGTCAGCTACAGGCACCAGCACAAGAACCCTGAAGATGCAGGCTCTCTCTCACATCAATATCCACTTCAATGAACAGGAAACAACCAACCACAAAACAAATCAGAGCAAAACGAGAATTGCCCCACCCATGTCCACAGGGGCCAGAAAACATCTAGGGACTCCCGGAGATGAAGATCTGAAAGGCAAACTCAGGTTGAATTTTGTGTGGCTAGTGGAAGAATTCCAGGGCTGAGAAGTGCGCATGAACAGCCAGTCCCCAACACTGAAGTTGGCCCTCCTTATCAGTGAGGCCACCAGCTTCTTGGCAGGTAATGTTACCAAGACAAAGGACAAGGTGATCACTCTTCTGCACTCCATTATACCTCAGAACAGAGTAAAGGCCCTGAGTATGACCTGGATTCTTGAGTGATGCATCTTACTTACCCTTGCCTAGCCTCAAATTTCTCATCACAATGTGGGGTTCATATAGAACCTACTTCTTTGGGCTTCAGTTAAGACTAAAAGTTAATCTAATGCTGGCATTCACCATTTTGTGGTAGTTTGAAGGAAAAAAAAAAAAGGCCCCCAAAGACAGTGGCCCATTAGGAGCTACAGCCTTGCTGGAGTAGGTGTGGTCTTGTTGGAGGAAGTGTGTTCCTGTGGGGGTGGGTTCACCCAGTGAGACAGTTCAGTTCCTGTCACATGTGGGTCAAGATGTTAGGCTCTGAGCTTCTTCTCCAGCACCGTGTCTGCCTGCATGCTGCCAATCATACTATGATGACAATGGACTGGACCTCTGAAACGTAAGCCGCCCCATCTAAATGTTTTTCCTTTACAAGAGTTGCCGTGGTCATGTGTCTTTTCACAGCAATAGAAACCCTAACTGGAAACCACCATTATAAATGACTGTTCTAATATCACTGATGTCCGCCCCAGTTTTGACCCAAGGAAAGAAAGCAAAACTGTAGATTCCAGCTTAAAGATACCCACTTCGGAATCTAGAGAGGAACCTGTAAGAGACTCTAGAATAGGTTTTCAAAGATCCCCCAGAGAAGCAGAAACGGGATGACTTTATAAGAAAAGGGAAAATCTTCAAGGAGTCTCTTGGAAACTACTCTATGCTGAAGACTTCTCTGGAAGGGCAGAAAGCACAGGAAACACTCCAGACCAGAGGTTGTTTGCTGGTGTCAGATGGATTCTGAAGCAGACTGTTCATCATCCTTTCCTCCGCAAGAACTAATCAACAGCTCAGAACACATGCAGAAACACTCCATCAGCAGAGTGGCAAGCCTTGGAGGCAGGGGCTTCCGAGGTGATATATGCTCTTCCACAGCCAGCGATCACTGCACTCAGCCGGTAAAGCTGCCTTCCTATGGCTTCTCCCTTCATTTAGTATTCTATACAAAAGCAATCTGGAAGGAGCCTCATAACCAATTCTACCTTCCTCAGTCAGACTCCTCACTGATGGCGTCATTTTCTTACTCTTAAGCACTCAGAAAGCTTCAAAGAGTGTGAATGTAAATTAAAGAGTAAAACCAGGTTGATCACTGCAGGGGTTAATTTTTGTTTATTTGTTTGCTGCTCTGGGATCACATCCAGTGCCTCACACATACTAGGCAAGCACTCTACTATTGAGCAACATCTCAGATCAAGCGTGGTTCATGTTAGATGTCAATGCAGCAAGGGCTAAGGGATGCTTGGATAATTGTGATATTTTGCTTATGCTCTAACAAATAAAACTTGCTTGAAGATCAGAGAGCAGAGCCAGCCACTAAATTAACCAGGCCAGTGGGAAGAGGAAGCCGGAAGATCCAGAGTTTAAGTCCACTCTGGACTACACAAGACTGAATCTGTCTAAAAGAGAAACAGAGCCAGGCAGTGGCTGCTCACACCGTTAATCACAGTACTAGGGAAGTGGAGACAGGACTATTAGAAGGCTGGTGGACACAGGCTCTCAGGTCATTGCATCTGATGATTTGTAGAGACAGGGTCTTCCCTATTCAGCCTGAGAATTGTGTAGAGGTAAAAAGTCTCTCTAGTAGCTTGTTCCTACTAGAGTGGAGAGGCCCAGTGTACTGTGGGTGGCAACATTCCTTGGGCAGAAATGATCCATGGTTTCCTGCCTTTAGGTTTCTCCTTTGAGTTCCTGTGTGATTTCTCTCAGTGAAAAACTGCGACCTGGAAGTGTAAGATTAAATAAACCCTTTTCTCGTCTAAATTGTTCCTGGTTAGAGCATTTTAACAGAAGGAAAGCAAAACCTGAGGCTAATATCTTTTACTTCTACTCATCTGAGGGGCACTGTTCAGTCTGCTGAGCTGGAGGGCGACCACACTCTCTTCTTGAGCTAAAATATCCATTTTGCTCCCTTTGAGCAGCAGCAGCGCTCTGGGTTCTCCAGCCTTGCCACCCTAAACTTAACACTAGTGACTTCTCCTGGACCTGGGGCCTGCAGGCTCTGGCTCTAGGTAATCCCATGGACTTATCCAGGTTTCCAGTCAGCAGACTGTACACTGCAGTACTTCTGGGTCCTGGCGTGGCATAAGCCACTTCCCATACCATAGCTTTAGACACGGATTGCTTGGTTCTGTCCCTGGACAATCCTGATTCATGCAATCATCGGTTAAGGTGGCTGGGCAGTTGAAGTGATAAAATTAGCATACATAATTGTCACACATCCTAAACAAGGACGTTAAGCTTGTAGCCAAGGGGATGGAAGTGTTTCCCAACTCTCACTGAAGCCATTAGAAAACATGTTTAGAAAGTACTGAGTAGCAATGAGCCTCAGAGTCTAACAGGCCCATATGTTGCTTCTGGCTGACACACTAGGCTTTGGATCTTGACTTAGTTAGGGTTTCTGTTGCTGGGAAGAAACACCATGACCACAGCAACTCTTACGAAGGAAAAGCATTTAATTAGGAATGGTGGCTTACAGTATCACTATCCTCATGGTGTTGTGCGTATAGACATGGTGCTGGAGAAGTAGCCGAGAATTCTACATCTTGGCTCACGGGCAACAGGAAGTGGTTTGACTCACTGGGCATCGCTTAAGCATGTGTGAGAGCTCAAAGCCCACTTCCACAGTGACACACTTTCTCTAACAAGACCACACCTAGTCCAAGGTCACAGCTCCCAATAGTGCCACTCCCTTAGGGGGCCATTTTCTTTCTTTTTTTTAATTTTTTTTTAATATTTATTTTTATTTATGTGAATTAGTGTTTTCCCTGTATGTATAACTGTGTAAGGGTGTCAGATCTTGGAATTACAGACAGTTGTTAGCTGCCATGTAGATGCTGGGAATCGAACTCTGGTCCTCTGGAAGAACAGTCAGTGCTCTTAACCTCTGAGCCATCTCTCCAGCCCCCGCCATTTTCTTTTAAACCACCACATTCCACTCCCTGGACCCTAAAGACTTGAAGCCATATCACAATGCAAGAAATGCATTCAGTCCAACTTCAAAAGTCCCCATAGCCTGTAACAGACTCAAATTTATTTAAAGGTCTAAAATTTAAAGTCTTTTCTGAGATTTATGTAATCTCTTAACTGTAAGCCCCTATAAAATCAAAAAGCAGATCACATACTTCCAACATATAATAGCACAGGATGTACATTATCATTCCAAAATGCAGCAGAGGAAGCATAGTGAGGAAACACTGGACCAAAGCAAAAACCAGCTGGGCAAACTCCAAACTCTGCATCTCCATGTCTCGTGTCAAAATGCTCTTCAGATCTCCAACTCTATTCAGCTTTGTTGACTGCAACACACTTTTTACTCTTGAGCTGGTTCCACTTGGGCTATTAGCAGCTTTTCTTGGCAGGATCCCACAGCTCTGGCATCTCCAACAATGTTCTTCGGGTCTCCAAGGCAATCCAGGCTTCATCTTCACAGCTTCATGCAATGGCCTCTCTGGACCTCCATTCAGGGACACTCCTAACACATGTCTGGCTTCAGTAGCTTTCCTCAGTTGTAGAGGCAAATTCCATTACCCCTTTCTTCTACCCTTGACTCTAAAGGCAGAACCATGTGGCCAAAGCTGTCAAGTTCTGTTGCTTGCTACAGCTGAAACATGCCCCTCATTTAATTACATCTTCAACAGCTTTCTGTTTTCCATGGTTTTCTTCACTGCCTAAGCTTGGCTCTTCTGGATCTTTCTCTGTAGACCAGACTGGCCTCAATCTCAGAGATCCATCAGCCTCTGCCTCTGGAGTGTTGGGATTAGATCAGGCATCATCATGCCCAGCTCTAAGCTTTAATTTCTTTTCATAAATTGGAAATTTGGCTGGGTGGTGCCCTAAGATCACCACTCACTTTATTTTATTTCTTAATCTGTTTATCTCCTTGGACACAGGATTTAGCTTTATTCCAATTTCTGGTACCCCTTTTCACAATTTGTATGTTTTATTTGCTCAGTTTCCTCCTTTTCATTATAAATCTTCATCAGAGTTAACTCTAATAACCACACAACAGAGTCTACACTAGGCCGTTTTGAGATTTCTCCTGCCAATGGGCTTAATCCAAAACTCGTTACTTCAGTTTCAGGTATACTTTTCAGACAAGGGCAAAAAGAAGCCACATCCTTACCAAAATATCACAAAGTCAGTCTCTAGGCCACATTGATTAAAATTCTTCTCCTCTGAAACCCCTTGATCCAGGAACTCACAGTTCAAATCACAGCACCACTGTCTTCCATGTTCCTACTGGTATGGCCCATTAAGCAAGACTTAAAGCATTCAACTGCTTTTCTAGTCCACAATCAAAGGTCCATATTCCTTCAAACAAGAGCATGGTTGGTCCTATCACAGCAATACCCGAGTCCCTGATACCAATTTCTGTCTTTGTTATGGTTTCTATGGCTATGTAGAGACAGTGTGACCAAGGCAACTCTTATAAAGAAAACACATTTAACTGGGGTGACTTGCATCCTCAGAGATTTGGTCCATTATCATCATGGTGCAACATGATGGCATGAAGGCAGACATGGTGCTGGAGACTCAACAGAGAGTCCCTACATCCTGATTCCCAGGCAACAGAAAGATGTCTGAGTCACTGGACCTGACTTGAACATACATGAGACCTCAAAGCCCACCTCCACAGTGACAATCTTCCTCCAACAAGGCCACGCCTCCTAGTAGTGCCACTCCCTTTGGTGGCCATTTTCTTTTAAACCACCACAGATCTAGATTACCTTCATGGGCAGTCATGTCCTAACTGCCCCTTTCATGGCTTACACACAAGCTCCTGTCAGTACCCAGTATTCTTCTCCATGAAGGTGGGTCAGATATTGACATCCTCTTCCTCTCCTAGGAAAAGGCTGGTAGGGGGGACCATCTCCTGTGCCACACATGTGAACATCAAGCCCTTCATTTTTGTTTTCTTTGATATTTCTAATAGAGGTACAAGCTCTTCCTACTGTGATTTAGTTGCCTGGTTTCTCAATGATGGGTGCTCATGGGCACCTGCCGTCCTCTGCAGAGACTGCATGGTTCAACTTTAAAGCAGGGACACAGAATTTGGTAGCATACCTACCAAGAATGGACTTTGAGAGTAAATATTTCTTAGGAATCTCACACCAGGGACCAGCAACATGGCTCAGTGAATAAGCATGCTTTAGTACAAGTTTGATGACCTGAGCATAATTTCTTGATCTCATAGGGAAGAAACTGACCCTTCTCAGTTTTCTTCTGACCTTCCTACATTTGTACAGTGGCATGCATGTGCATACACACAATGATAAATAACATTTAAAATTAACTTAAAGAAGTTGATCATCAGGGGCTCACTCCGTAGTATCATAGGTAAGACCAGGGTTCCAACACAAGAGAGGGAGTGAAAATCTCATCAGTTATTAAACTTAGATTAATAGAAATGGGTTAAGTTGTAAGAGCTAGTTATTAATAAGCCTGAGCCATAGGCCAAACAGTTTGTAATTAATATTAAGCCTCTGAGTGATTATTTTAAAGTGGCTGTGGGACTGGGTGGGACAGAAAAGCCTCCGTCTACAACCTAGTGCTCGGGAGACAGAGATAAGGGGATCGTCCTGATCATGGCTCTAGGCCAGCAGGAGTGACATAGTGAGACCGTATCCAAAACAAACCACAAATGGTTAAATAGACAGGAGGATATCAAGCTAAAGAGCTTGTATACAGCAAAGGAAACAATCAACGGAATGAAGAGATGATCTACAGATGGGAGAAAATGTCTGCAGATTACACATCTGGGGAAGCGTACGATCCTAATATAGCTCATCTCAATAGAGTTAATATCCAGAACAGCAAAGGAGAACCAGTCCTATGAACAATAGCTCTAAAGAGACGTGTGTCAAAATGATGTATCAACAGCTAGCAGGTGGGTGACAAAGGGCTCCGGTAATCATCACAGAAATGTAAATCAAAATTAAATGAAGTAACAAGTCCATCTGAATCCAGTAAGAATTCCTGTTCTGAAACAAGCGACAGATAAATGCTAACGAGCATGTGGAGAAAAGGAAATCGTCCATTGTGAGAGTGCCAGTCAGTAGCCATTATGGGAAACAGTATGGGAAGCCCTTTAAAAATCGAGCCACGTGACTCAATATCACTCTTTCTTTTTTAAAAAATAGTTTATTTTTATTTTATGTGAATTGGTGTTTTACCTGCATGTATAAATGTGTAAGGGTGTTGGATCTTGGAATTACAGGCAGTTGTTAGCTGCCATGTGGATGCTGGGAATCGAGCTCAGATCCTCCAGAAGAATAGTCAATGCTCTTAACCAGTGAGCCATCTCTCCAGCCCTGATATCACTTTTTCTAAAGGAAAGAAACAAGTATGCCTAGCAGGTACTTGTATTCCTATGTTTACTGTAGAACTAGTCACAGTATCTAAGAAATGGAAACACCTACCTGTCCACCAACTGATATAAGGATAAAAAAATGTGCACATTACAGTGAATGCTATTCAGCTTTTAAGAATCTCTGGTGTCTCTGGTGACTTCTCTGCTCTGCTCCTTCCGTTCCCAGAGTTTTCTTAGGCTGGTAGCCCCACCCACACTTCTTGCCTGCGTTCTGGCCAATCAGCTTTTTATTAAATCAGTAGGCAAGACAATTATTTACAATGTAACAACATAGTTTCACTGCATTGTCTCCAGTGCCCATGTATTCAAGGCTATTTCCCACTTTCTCTTCTATCAAGTTCTGTGTAATTAGATTTATTTTGAGAACTTTTATCCACTTGGACTTGAGTTTTGTGCAGGGTGACAGATACGGATCTGCTGGCATTCTTCTACATGCCACCATCCAGTTATGCCAGCACCATTTGTTGAAGATTCTTTTATCCAATGTATAATCTTGACTTCTTCCTTGAAAATCAGGTGTCCACAGGTATGTAGACTTACATCTGAATCTTCAATTTGATTCCATTGGTCCACATGTCTGTTTTCATGCCAATATCACTATTTTTATTATTATAGCTCTGTAGTAGAGCTTGGAATCAGGGATGGTGATACCTCCAGAAGTTCCTTTATTGTACAAAATTTTTTTTGCCATCTTGAGTTTTTTCTTCTTCTGTTTTTCCATATAAAGGGGAGTATGTTCTCTCAAGGTCTGTACAGAACTGTGTTGGCATGTTGGGGGGACTGCAATGGTAATACGGCCGTCTTCACTATGTCAATCCTGCCAATCCACAAGCACGGGTGATCTTTATCTTCTGATATCTTCTCCAACTTCTTTATTCAAATACGTGAAGTTCTCATCATACAGGTCTTTTCATTTGCTTGTTAGAGCTACCCCGAGATATTTTATATGACTTGTGACTATTGTGAAGGGTGTTGTTTCCATGATTTCTTTCTCAGCCCATTTATCATTTATATAAAAGAGGGCTACTGATTTTTTTTTGAGTTAATCTTGTATCTGCCACTTCACTAAAGATGTTTATCAGCTATAAGAGTGAAGGATGATTTCCAAAATATTTCAAGAACTCAAGAAACTAGACATCAAAAAAATATATTCAGTTTTAAAAATGGGGTTCAGATCTAAACAGAATTTGCAATAGAAGAATCTCAAATAGCTGAGAAACATTTAAATAAATGTTCAACATCTTTAGCTATCAGGGAAATGAAAATCAAAATTACTATAAGATTCTATCTTACACCTGTCAGGATGACTAAGATCAAAACCACAAATGACAGCTTATGCTGGAGGGGATGTGGAGAAAAAAAAACACCCAAAACAAAAGCAAAACAAAAAACCCACTCCTCCATTGCTGGTGGGAGCGCAAATTTGTACAGCCACCTTGGAAATCAGTATGGCAGTTTCTCAAAATACTGAGAATCAATCTATCTGAAGATCCAGCTGTACCACTCTCAGCATATACTCAAAGGATACTCAACCACACCACAAGGACATTTGTTCACCTATGTTCATAGCAGCTTTATTTGCAATAGCCAGAACCTGGAAACAACCTCCATATCCCTCAACTGAAGAATGGAAAAGAAAATGTAGTACATTTACACAGTGGAGTATTACCCAGTTGTGAAAAACAGTAATATCATGAAATTTAAAGGCAAATGGATGGAACTAGAAAAAAATTATCCTGAGTAAGATAACCAAGATCCTAAAAGATAAACATGGCCTGTACTCACTTATAAGTAAATATTAGCCACAAAGTAAAGGATAACCATGCTACAAACCTATGGATCCAGAGAGGCTAGGTAAGAAGGAGGTCTTAAGGGGGTGCACATGGATCTCCTGGGAAGGGGAAGTAGAAGAGATCTTGTGGGTGGACTGGGGTGGGTAGGGATGGGAACATGAAGAAAATGATTGTGGGTAGATGAAGGGAGAGAGTAAGATGACCGGAAGGGGGAACATTTTGGGGTCAGGTAGGACCCTGGTGCAAGAGAAACTCCCAGAATCTACAAGGAGGACCCCAGCTAGCTCTCCTAGCAATATGGGTATGTAGCATAAACTGGCCATCATCTGTTACCAGGCAAGCCTTCCAGGGGAGGGACTGGGGCACCAACCCAGCCACATAACCTGTGACCTACAGTCTGTCCTGCCTATGGGATGTGCTGGGGTAAGAATGATGCAGATATTGTGGGAGTGGTCAACAAGTGACTGGTCTAGCCTGAGACACATGCAATGCCACAAGTGAGCCCATCCCTGACACAGCCTGGTGTGCCAGGACCCAGAGACCTAGGATAGAACCAAATAGAATTGAAGAAAAAATATCAATGTAATGATGCCTAATGATATTCTGCTACACTCATAGAATGATGCATAGTCTAATTGTCATTAGAGAAGCTTCATCCAGTAACTGATAGAAACAGATGTAGAGACCCAAGAATTGTAGGAGCCAGGAGGTCAAGGACACCACACGAAAACCCACAGTGTCAACTAACCTGGGCTCACAGGAGTTCACAGAGTCTGAATCCTCAGCCAGGGAGCCTGCATGGGAGTGATCTAGGCACCCTGCATATATGTGATAGTTGTGTAGCTTGGTCTACTTGTGAGACTCTTAGCAGTGGGAGCCGGGGCTTTGGCTGGTTTTTAGGAACCCATTCCTCACACTGGGTCACCTTGACCAGCCTTAATACAAGGGGAGGTTCTTAGTACTACTGCAACTGGATACGCCACGTTTTACTGGGAAGCCTGACTTTCTGAAAAGAAATGAAGGAGGGATGGGTGGGGGTAGTGCAGAGGGGAGGTGGTGGGAGGGAAGACATGGGGTGGAGGAATGGGAAACTGTGGGGTATAAAATAAATAATTTAATTCATCATAATAAATCCAGAAAGATTCTGAGTTATGCCATAAATAAGTGACAGTTGTCTAAGTCATACTTAACCTGGTTCAAACATTACATCACATAAACATATACCAAAGCATCATCCCATGGTTTCATGTGTCAGCTTACCTATTGATCTAGAAAAAAGAAGTAAGAATAGCAGTTCATCTAATGGGTCTTACTTGATGAGAACATCCTCCAGGCTTCCACTCACCTGTTGGCCTGGAGTCTGGTTTTCTACACAGTTAACTCCCAAGAAAGGAATTCTGAAAGCAAACAGCTAGTATTGCTTTATCAGCACTGCGCCTGCATCACTACTGTGTTATGACTTCACCACTGGTCTCCAGAGCGTGCACTGGAGTGAGGGAGAAACCTGCCAAGCTGGGGGTTTAGATCTTAGGTAGCCAGGCGGGGGTGATAGCCCTGCTGAAATCAGCTCCACTGCTTTGCCTTCTTGTGGAGACTGAAGGCAGAGACCTCACACCCTCATAATTGTGATCTCTTTCTGCATCTGAACTTGTGGATTATATACACACAGAATTAAAAATGGGAAACTGAGAAGTAAAAATCCCGATAATTAACTATTAAAAGTTTTACATGTGCCTCTTAGACCCTCCCCGTATCTAGCTCTATAATTACCTTTACCTGTATGTGTTATAGCCCATAGACGTGCTGGTGACCTCACCCCTCCTGCAGTGGTCATCTTAGAGACATCAATCTTTGTGCATCCCTAGATTCAATTACTAGAAAATCCTGAGCCAAAACAGGTCACAGACTAAACACTGTGCCTAGGAAGATACCTGTAAAACATGTCCCATCTACTCCTGCCTAACGTTAAGGGTTCAAACCCCCTATCTCTGACTTTGGCCTGCACTCCCTTCTCCCCACCCCAGGAGGGGGCTCCAGACTCTGGTCTCTTTCCACCGGCTGCACAGCAAGGGCTTGTGAGCCTGGCCTTGTCCCTCTAACGTGGAGCATGGCTGCCCCTTTGCCCTGTCCCCTGTCCCCTTTTCCTGTCCCAGTGCCTTGCCTGTTTCAGCTCCCCTTTCTCTGCCTAAAGACTTTGCACACTAAAGGCTTCCTTGGAAAGCTTTTTCTAAACATCTGACTTAAAATCCCTCTCATTCCTCAACCCCAGAATTCCCTTGGCCATCTTGCTGCCCTTTCTTCCAGAGCATCCTATCTTGTCCTGTATTTAACCTATTTATTCTATTCATGGGTTTTCTTTTATTACTAAATGGAAGCTTTATCAGGGTGCAAATTAAAAAAAAAGTTTATATTTGAATTGTCAGTTTCCTCTCTAACGAATTCTGGTCCCATCCATGCCCGGCTGCTCCTTCTCTAGCTGAAACATTTTTCTTCCCAACAAGGCTGAGGGTGGGAACTTTTGTCTTTTATTCCCTATTTTGTTGCCGGTGTCAGAAGCAGGCCACACCCATAGACATCTAATGGAGAACACATGAAAGACGCTGTGCTGGACATGGGAAACAGACGATTCTAAAAGCAAGATGAAGGCTGGAAGGGTGGCCTGGCAGTTAAGAGCACTGGCTGCTCTTCCACTGGACCTGGGTTCAATTCCTAACATCTACATAGCAGCTCACGACCATCTGTAACTCTGGTTCCAGGGGATCCAATGCCCTTCTGGTTGCCAAGAACACCAGGCACACACGTATATAGACATACATGCAGCCAAAACACCCATACACAACAGTAATAAAAGGAATTTAAAAATATAAGTAAAAGCAAGGTGAAAGCATGAGATTTGTTGAAGGCCATAACAATGTGAATATAAGTGCATACCTGATGTGAAAGTCTATGTGTGCTAAAGACCAAGATATGTTTCTATACCACAGTCAAGTGACTGATTCTGTCCTGAGCAATGAGGACAGGGTCCCCAGAGCCTGGCATGTAGGCTGTACCATTGGTGATGCACGTAGGCTGCAAGACACGGAATAATACAATGGTTCCTGCAACGGGGTATGTGGTGTTGGGGACAAGGACCCTGCTCCCGATCACAGGAAGGTATGAATCAATACAAAGGAGCAGAGTGGGGTCAGTGGGTAGAAATTACCATGAACAAAGACCAGGCCAGGGCATGGCTCGTACTAAATGCACCTGACAGGATTCTTGTGGCAGACTGAACAGTGTGATCAGCTGTCAGTGAGGTGTTCTACTGGCTGTTGCTATGTTAAAATGCCTCACACAAAAGCAACTGAAGAGATGAAAGTTCATTTGTCTTACAGTTTGAGAGGAGGCAGTCTATCAGGTGGAGAATGCATGCTAACAGAAACAGAAAGTGTCTGTAGTCAGGAAGTAGAGAGCGCCTGGCGCTGCTGCTCTGGGAACTTATTCTCCTCTATTCCCATCTGGGACCCTGTTTCACAGAATGGTACTGCTCACACTCAGGGCAATCTCCCTTCTTAAACATCAGTGGAAGCATCCTCACAGACATGCTCAGAGGTGTGTCTCCTTGGAGATTCTCCACCCAGTCAAGTTCACAATGAAATTAACAGTCATGGGGAAGAGGGTGGAGGATTATGGTCTTACTGGCTATGGAGGGTTGGAGGCTCTTATTAAGCCTAGATTTTCATAGATATGTATAGATGGGTCTAAGAAAAAGTCAGGAGTCTGATTAGAGTTTAGTGAAATAAAGAATCTTCATCTAGGTCATAGTCACCAGTTTTATTAAAGCACAACTAAAAATATGACCGTAATTTAGAGTTAGGTTGTAGAATATAAATTATACCAGCATATCATTTTGTTTGTGGTGGGTATTTGCATGTATGTAAAAATTCTAGCCTTTTCTTTCCCCCAAGACATTCATTATATTGAACATTCAAGTAGATATCTATTTCTAAAGTGATGTGCTCGGGAACCCTGCATTTCATCCTTTAGCTATGAATGACCACCCTATGTCTTTCAAATCATAATCAAATTATGTCCATCTCTAATTTATTTAGAAAAAAATCAAGCAATTTCCTTAGTCTTTCCTTATTATATATACAGCCACTATATATAATATATATACATACTCTGTATAGATTAGTATATATATCATATAGGGAGCTTTTTATATATTAGATATAAAGAGCCATTCATCCTAAAAGGAAATTGTACTCTCATTCACTGAGTAAGTAATCCAGGGCCTCCCCTGGATTGGAGTTGTGCTGGGTGTTAGGGAAGGTGGTTACCCAGAACAGAAGGCAAGCCCCGAGTCCTCAAGGCCTCCAGATAGACAAATGCAGCTACGCATCAATGAAAGGGAAAGAATTGCAGCAGACAACTCCCGAGTCCTCCCGAGTCCACAGCAAGGCAGCTGCTCCTCTCCAAGGAGCTGAGTTGGACAGCAGAGTGACATTTAAGATGGCCAGCAAGGAAGTCTCCTGCCAGCTGGAGCAGAAAGAACAAGGTGGTTTGAAGCACTGTGTGAATAAAGATATGGAAACACGATTGAAATGACGCAGGTTTCCCAGCAAGGTGGGTCACAGCTATAGGGCTGGGAGTGTGGGTCACTCACTACTGCGGCACTTCTTGGGAGAGAGCTGGAGCCTCAACCCAAAGAGCAACAGCAGTTTAGACAATGAAATGGCTAAATTCAAGAGCTGGTTTAGAGATAGGAGGAGAAAGTACAAAAAATACTTGAGGCATTTTAATCTCAGGATGTAGCTGGGCTAATCTTCCAATGACTGGAAATCCTTCCATCGATTAGGAGAAATTCATGTGTTTGGACTAAAGTTAGTTTGGGCTTGGTAAAGAGAAAGAAATTACTGCATTGATAGGATCTGTACACTGTTTTAAAAGATGTATGTAAATGAGAACAGCCAGGCACTGATCAATACAGAAATGGAGTAATAAAGCCAGAGAGACTATTGTTTTCCAAGTCTAGTTCAGTTTTCACTATTCAAGTGGTCACAAACCAGAAAAATCTAATTAAAGATGGAGAAAGGGGAGGATGTGAATGAAGATTTACAGGAGATAAAGATTTATGAAACCCTACGGGAATCAAGATGAAGAAAGTGATTTAGAACAGCTCCTTAATTAAAGGACAACATTCCGTTCTCTTTCATTGTTTAACAAACACAGGAGGCATCCAGTCCTGTCTCTCAGGCAGCAAGATGTCTAACAGCTTCTGACTATGGTTTTAAAATGGCAACTACAGATGTGGAAGATCATAAGTCTGGTTTTCTATGGCTAACAATTCAATGATAAGGTGGCCACGTGATCACTCCTTCCCCAAAGTGACATGCGCTGGTACACAAACACAGTCACCCACCTCCCTAGCAGATAGGGTGGTGTTGGCTCTAATCTATACATTCATCCAAAAGCCTGGTAAAACAGGCACTGAACAAGAGTGCAAATGAAAGAATTTTTACAAGAAAACTCAGGGACACTTTTTGGAGTTGGGCTCTGGAGATTATATTTGAGTTCAAAGAAACCACAAAGAGGTGAGTTCTGATGATGCAAACGCCATCTACCAAATTGGCCTGCCATAGAGTGGTCAAAAGAACCATATAGTCTTTGCAATTAACCTTCTTTGAAAGCATTTTCTGGGGAAATAATAGCAATAAAAGTAATAGGCACAGCAATGATGGTAATGAACCATTGGCAGTGGCTTCAGCAATTACTTTACATGGATTCTGTTCTTCATCACATTTTAACTATGATGTGCAGACTAGCTTTACTGTCGAGACCACAATGGCCCACTAAGCTTTAGGACTTTGCTAAGGGCTGTGCACCTTGAAGCTGGTGGAGTCCATCCAAGCTCTTGGACTCTCACCGGTGCAGTCTACTAAACTTTTATTACCCTTTATTACATGCAACACTTGCCAGAACCTCTCAGTTAACTCTAATGCTTAGATGATACTCTAATTAGTTAAACAGAGATGCTTCATGTCCATCCTTACTGATAGTCTTTCCAAATCCACCCTGACGGTAAGAATGAGCCAAATCCTGTCTTTCATTGGTTACTAAAGTCTTCTGGGGGAGTCTTTCCTATGTAATTCTCGATCATTATTCCAGAGCCCACTGCACTGCCAGCTCACTTGTGAAGGGTTTCTCTCATTACCCAGCAGCCTGCATTGCATCTTGTTTTGTTTGTACTGTTTTTGAAAAAGAGAAAAATCATCCATATTTCTGATCTTTTTGCTTTGGTGACTAAGCCTCTCTGGTATTCTGGTATTTCAGACACATGGCTGTTATGGCGGCTTCAGGTCAGTTTGGCTTGACTCATGTGAATTAGGTTTCTCAGAATTCCCTTCTGTATGTTTCTGATAAAGGTGAAGGACAAGAAACATTCACACAGGAGATCTGGAGAACAAGGTGAAGCAGCAACCGCTGGAAGAATATTTTAAAAGTTCTGTGAAATGATCTCTATATGTAAACCATTTTACTTTTATGCTCGGAATGCTGGACATGTGTTTTGTAGCTAACACATCATTGTGTGTCTGCTGGCACCCCTCCTTTGACACAGGACAGCTGTTGGATCTTCAACTAATCCCCTTTCTCTGGACCCTCTGCAGTTTCTCTAACACACCAGAAATGTACTTATCATTGTGATGAATGGCACCTTGTTCTCTCTAGTGGGCTCCTATCGAATTAAAGTTGGAGGAAGGACCAACCCAGTTCCAACATCCTTCGGGTCCTGCTCATGCCCATGGCCTCTGGCATGTACCTACGGAATCCAGTTTTCCTTTACTATCCTCCAATGCCCTCTTTATATCCATCTTTCCCTTCCCAACTGTCTTCCAAGTGTGTGTCAAGCCCCTGCCTCGGAGAGAATGACAACAGACTTATATAAATAGCTCAAGCATCACTATGGCTCTGTAGGTCCTAATGCCTGCAACCTATCACATGTGAGTACAGAGACTCATGTGGTCTGCTTCTTTCTTTGAACCCTGACTGATAATAGACAAGTGGGTTAAAAGCTTTAATCCTATAAAAATTTGCCTTTTACATGGCAAGATCTTGTTCTGATTATTATTCATACTCAGAAGGCAGAATCAGGAAAAACAGGAAGTGTATGGAGGAAATGAAAAGGGACCCCAGGTGCAGGAAACAGAAAGGTAATCAGTGATAATGTGATATTTGTCTGTTTGGTGCCAGGCACATGCCTGGTTCTGGAAATACAAAGATCGATAACAAACTTAGATCCCATAACTAAGAGGAAGGAAGACTCTTACAGAGCTCACTGTAATAGAATAAGTGCTGTATAATTGGCATGAATAAAATGCTACAGGGACATGGAGGAGGAAGTCATCAATTTTGTTTGGAAGGGTCAGTAAGAGCTCTGTAGATAGATAGGGTACTGATAATGCACCATGAAGAACAGATAAGTACCACTAATGCTGCCCCATGGAGAATAGATATCACTGATGCTCTGCCCCATGAAGAATAGAGAGGTACCACTTTGCTACACCATAGAGAATAGGTAGGTATCAATGATGCCACACCATGGAGAATGTATAGATTTCCTTAGTGCAGGGGTTTGTAAACTTCAGCAGGTATCACAATCATCTGCAGGGGCTACTTGACCCTGAGGATCTAGTACAGTAGATCTGTTTGTCTAAGAGTGTGTATTTCAAGTTTCCAGGTAATGCTGATATTAATGGCAGGTGCCCACATTCAGAGAGCCATACTAAAGAAGGGTTGGAATGGAATAGTAAGCATTCCAAAGAGCAGGGACAAGTACAGCAAGGCATAATTCATTTACAACATAGTCCCTATTCACAGATTTCTCTCCTGTTCTTCTATCTCACTAGTTTTACCTACTTCTTTTGACATCTGTAATGTCTTCAATGTGCCACTATTTCTCACATCTCTAAGGCACGCACATGGAGACATTTAGAAGGCAGGAAATATGATCCTAGAGTTCAGGCAAGTGCAAAGTCTGACAGTGCTGATTTGAGCATCTAAACTTAGTGGTGACAGAGAGGGGGCAGGAGGCAGAGGAAGGGGAGCAAAGGGAACAGAGGAGAACCAAGCAGACCCAGGACAGGAGATGGACAAGGCAATAGGAAGATGAAGGGGATGCTACAAAGGGATGTGAGGATGAATAACCAAGAGGCAGGGTGAGGACCAGAGAGGAGGGGCCAACTGTCTCCAATGCTACAGGGAGGTCAGTGGAGAGCTGAGCTATCTGTCCATTAGAACATCAGTAATGGCCCACCTCAGGGCGCTTTCAATGAGACTTCAGAGACCCAATCTACTGCAGTGAGGCTTTGAAAAAAAGAAGTGAGACAAAATTAAAGCAAATGTGGCTGGCTTAGGAAGAGCTTGGCATGAATAAAGGCACGGTGCATAATTACACGGGAAAGAAGTAGAAATGTCTATAGAAGCAATGAGGAGTAAGGAGTGGGAAGGAGGGAGGGCATGGGAGAGCAGAGGGAGGTATCGGGAAAATATGCTCAAGTACTTATATGAAATGTCCCTATCAAACCAATCACCATATACAATGAATATAGGCCTATTAAAAATGTTATTGAGACAGGTGGTGGTGATACACATTGTAAACCCAGAACTCAAGGGACAAAAGCAGTCAGATCTCTGAGTTCAAGGTCAGACTAGTCTATAAGAGCGAGTTCCAAGACAGCTGGGGTTATCCAGAGAAACCCTATTTTGAAAAACCAAAATAATAGTAATAATAGGGGCTGGCAGGATGGTTCAACAGTAGGGTGGTTGATATCACGTCTGTTGATCTAAGTTCAACCCTTGGAACATACATGTTCTACATACACACAATTTTAAATGTTTAAAGCAAACCCACTAGCCAGGTATGGTGGAGCATACCTTTACTCTCAGAAATTGAGAGATAGGAGGAGAAGGATCAGGAACTCATGGTTAACCTTGGCTATATATATGTCAAATTCAAGGCTAGCTTGGACAATGTAAGACCAAATTAAAAAAATCATAATATTTCCATAAATCCTGACAAAAACATTTTTAATAAAAAGTCAAAAGACAGTTCTAAGTAAAGGGAGATCTACATAAACTCTGAGAGTTTGTTCTTCAAAGCAGAAGAGGTTTGATCGTACTGTATGGCCACTGGGAAAGTGATGGGAAGCTGAAAAGGGAGAGACTAGGGGACCAGACAACAGTTCAAGACGTGGGAGAACGCAGCAGGAAGTTAATCAGCCACAGGACGGGGAAGCAAGTGTCACACGAGAAAACAGTCTCTGCTCCTGCTCTATCCCAGTTTCCTCTGCAAAGCTAAGGCAGTGCCACCTCTTCCAATGTAGGGACCTAGGTAAGGGTAAGTGGGAGAGACAGGGAGGGGAAGGGAGGAAAGGACAGAGAAGGCAGTGAGGCACTGGACAGGCTGCATCATCATCATCATCTCAGGCTGCAGTGTTTCCTCTCCACCAGTGACTAGCAGCTGTTATACAATGGCACAATGCAATGACTGGCACATTCCAGGCAGGTCAGAAGCATCGGAACAGAAAGCAGTCGATGAAGCTGCAGATGCCTGGGGAAATGAACAAGTCTACTGGGCCGGAGGACCTGCATTCTGATGTCTCATTCAAGAGAGAGGCACACAGCCACGCATACAACTCAGAAGAGCAGCTTGAGTATTCAGGCTTGGGAGTCAGCATCATCAAGGCTTTGATGCACCCAGGTAAACTAAGGAAGATGAGAAGAAAGGATGGAGGCAGGAAAAACCCTTACATTAGGAAGCAACAGAGAATGGCAGCTGATAGGCGGTCTTGGAAGTAGAGGAATCAGAGAAGGGGATGGTGTCATGAAAGCCAAGGAGAGAAAAGTGCAAGGCAATAATGTATCCTCAAAGCTCAATTAGAGGTTTGTGGACTGAGAGGCAGCCACAAGGTTTGGCAATTTACGCCCATCCGTAGCACTGTCTTGAATGGCTCTTATAGATCACTGGGTTCAGAGAGCAGGTTGAGTAAAGAATGAGAGGAACAGCTTGAAAACGCATAGAGAAAGCCCAGAGACGAGTCAAGATCACAAAGAGGTCTTGTGATGCTTTTCCCGAGAGACCCACAGCAGAACTGAGCATCTGAGCATGGTCCGGCGGCCTGAATAGTTTGAAGCAGCAGGTGGAGAATGGAAAAGGGAGAGTGGACGGAACAATGAAGTAGCATACTTAGCAATTAACAAAAATCCCATGAAAATAATCCTGCTGGTGGGAATGCATGTGGACTTGCAAATCTTTCTATATTTGCCAAGTAGGTTGGATGATACAGCCCAGACTACTTGTAGGAAAAATTAGTGGCCATAGTATTTTTATTACAATAAAGGAAGAAAGAAAAGAACTTCATGTTTCATCTAGAAAAAGACAAAGAAATGATGAAAGTGCCTGTGATAAAGTAAAAACAACAAATAATGCATTTTCAACATGAACAAAGATGAAAGAGCAGGGTCTCCCCTCTTCTTTAGTCTGGCCTTGAACTCCTAGGTTCATCTGTCTTGCCGTCTAAGTGCTGGATCATGCCAGCCACTTACTAGGAGTAGATGACATAAGGAAACCTGAGAGCTGCTTCTTAAGTCAGTACTTCTACTACAGAGGGTTGACATCAAATACCTTGAAGATAAAGGCATACAAGATAGTGCTAGCAGTGTCCATAACATGTATTTATACATCAGCAACACATTGGGGTGTGTGTGTACATAAACCTACACCAATAACTACATATATTACATAAAACTAAGTTATAAGTAACTGAGACTGATACAAGCAATTCTAGTCTCTAGACATGCAGATTCCTTTTGGTGAGGTGCGGTATCAGCAGATTCCTGCTTCTCTTACTCTCCCACAGAACCATGTCCACCTTCATTTGCAGCTTCACTAGGCGCTGTTACCTGTAATTCAGTCTTGATGCTCTACAGCAGTGATTATCAACCATTAATGCTGTGACCCTTTAATACAATTCTTCAGGATGTGGTATCCCCCAATCATAACATTGCTGCATTGTTAATTTATGTGGTGTTTTGAAAAAAAGGCCCCCAAAGGGAGTAGCATTATAAGGAGGTATGGCCTTGTTGGAGTAGGTGTGGTCATACTGGAGGAAATGTGTTACCCTGGAGATGTGCTCTGAAGTTTCATATATACTCAAGCCATACCCAGTGAGACAGAATTATTTCATGCTGCCTGTGAGTCAAGATGTAAGAACTCTTAGTTCCTTCTCTAGCACCATGTCTGCCTGCATGCTGCCTTGCCTCTCACCATGACAATAATGTACTATAAGGGAGTACACAACAATTAAATGCTTTCCTTTAAAAGAGTCACCATCGTCATGATGTCTCTTCACAGCAATAGAAACCCTAACTAAGACAGAAGTTGGTACCAGAAGTGGGGTATTGCTGTGAAAGGCCTGACCATGCTTTTGTTTGGAGGAATCTGGGCTTCGGTACTCTGGGTTAGGAAAGCAGTGGGATGCTTAAGTACTACTTAATGGGCCATCTAGTAGGAGCATGGAATACAGTGGCACCAAGAGAAATTTGAACTGTGAGGGGAAGGCTCAAAAGGTTTGGGAAGAGAAGAATTTTAGTATGCTGCCTAGAGAGGCTTCTTGTGATATTATAGTGAAGAAAGTGGCTGTTCTTGCCTTTGTCTGGAAAATCTGCCTGAGGCTAAAGTGAAGAGTTTTGGTTAATTCCCTTGGCAGAGGAAATGGCACAACAGCCTAGTATAGACTCTGTTGTTGTACGATTACTATTGTTAACTCTAATGAAGATATATAATGAAAAGGAGCAAGCAGAGCAGGGAAAAATAAGAAAAAAGGAACATTGCAAAGTAGAATTGAACAAACTTCTTTGTTGAAGGAGATAAACAGATGTAGTAGTAGAGGAAACCACAGGACATAGAGAGATGATGAAAATGTAATTGAATGAGGGGGTCATGTTCTAGCCCCAGTAAGCAACAGAACTTGGCAGCTTCAGCCATGTGATTCTGGAGTTAAAGATAGAAGAGAAGGGCTATGGAATTCACCTCCATTGCTAAGGAAAGCTGCTGAGACCAGACATGTGTGAAGGGTGCTTTGATTCAGTAGTTACTCACTATTCCCCCTTCCCTAAGTTTTGGGATGGTGATGCATATCCTGGGCCATTATATGTTGGAAGAACGTGATCTGCTTTTTTATTTGATTTTACAGGGGATTACAGTTAAGAGATTGCATGAATCTCTTTAGACTTTTAAATAAATTGAGACTATTATAGATTAAGCTGGATTAAATGCATTTTTTGCATTATGGTATGGCTACAAGGCTTTGAGGGCCAGGGAGTGAAATGTGGTGGTTTAAAATAAAATGGCACGAATGGGAGGTGTGGCCTTATTGTGGTAGGTGTGGTCTTGTTGGAGGAAGTGTGTCATTGCAGAGGTGGGCTTGAGGTCTCATATATGTTCAAGACACTCCTGAATATCACATGTAGCTGCTCCTTCTCCAGCACCATGCCTGCCTGCATATCTCCATGCTCAGCACCATGATGATAATGAACTGAACCTCTGAAAATGTAAGTGAGTCACCCTAATTAAATGTTCTCCTTTATAGAATTGCCATGGTCTCTTTACAGCAATAGAAACCCCAAGACACTTCACACCTGTATTTCTGCTGTGGTTATAAATTGTGATGTACATATCTGATACGTGGCCGCTGTGGGGTCCCACAGATTGAGAACTGCTGCTCTACAGTTCACCCTTCCCAGTCCTCGCCTCCTTGGCTTTCACACCTCCCTGGTTCAGGAAATAGTGAGCAAGTTCCACATCTTTTAATTGGTACCCAATTTTATATCCACATGAGGATAAAAAAGTTACCTTTTCTGAAAATTATTCTTTAACAGTTACAAGTGTTTATGAAAGGGCTCATTTTAGTGTGAAAAATTAATGCCAGAATATGGAAAAATATGGTAAGGGATCCAATTTTTTTTTAAGATGGACTATTTCTGATGCCTCAGATCAGTAAGTTTATTTCTAAAAACTGAAAACTATAGACCAATTTTATTCCTAAATAAAGATGAAAGTAATGTTTATAGTTTTAAACTGTTGGAAGTTTTATATTCTCATGGCCACTTTCCAAACCTCATTAAAGAGGAAAAAAAAAAAAGAATGGAAGGAACATAAGTCAGTTTTCTGGATGCTTGCCTCAAAAATGTTACACTTGGTCCTTCAACACAAGATGAAAATGTACATGGCTACCAGTGTACTAAACAGATGAACAGCTGAAACCCTGACATATCCCTCCTCCCACATTCTCAAGTCTGGGGGCTGTCTCTGTATCAGCAATAATTGTCTCAGTGGTCGCTAGGGATCATCGCTTTCTGTTGCTAGCTCTCTGAGCTTCTTTTTCTAAGTATCCCAAAATGTGAGCAGCCACATTGAGAACTGTACTTGCTGAGTCAAAACCAAGGGTATTTGTCTAAAGCAATAGGCAAGTCCTTTCTGTTTGAATTGTTTTTATCAACTGAATCCTTTAGGCTGCTCTTGAATCCAAGAATGAATTGCTGTAGGGATTACCAGGCAATAGTAATCTTGAAGAAGGGTAGCCAAAGGCAGGACACCAGCCTCAAAATAAAATCCACATTAGTCAATGGTTTTGCATTTTCAGGTGCACTGTCAATACCTTTTATCCATCATCTGTCTGTCTATCATCAATCCATCCATTTATCTATCATCTACCCTATCATTTATCTATTCTATCTATATCTATCCAGCTAATACATACATACATACATATATATTATATATATAAAATTTTGTGGTGCTGGAGACTAAATCTTGGCCTAACCAATGTTCAGGAAGTACTTAATATATCACTAAGCTACATCCCTAGCTGAGGATCTTGAAAGGATAGTTACCATCTGTGAGATATTTTTCAAAGAAATTAGCCATTCATGGTTGTAGATGTTCTTAAATTATTTCTGCCTTCAATCTCTCTTCTCTTCTCTTCCCTTCCCTTTTCTCTCTTTCTGCCTCTTCATCTCCCTCTTGATAAAGCCTCATACATCCCAGGCTGGCTTCAAATTTGCCTTATATTCCAGGATGATCTTCCAATCCTGATTCTCCTTATGCCTACACTCCCCAAATGTTGGCCTTACTAATATGCCACCACCATGCCTAGCTTATGCAATGCTGGCGGCTGACCCAGGGCTTCATATATCTAGGCATGCACTGTATATACTGATCCATGTCTTGCTCCCTGTCATGGAACTTTCATGTTATGGAGGAAGGTACTCCCTCACCCTTGCACAAACACCAGGAGAGAGAGAGAGAGAGAGAGAGAGAGAGAGAGAGAGAGAGAGAGAGAGAGAGGTGATGGACAATTACAGATGAACAGTTTATCAGACCACCTCACAGAACCAAAGCTGCAGCACCAGCAGGTGCTTAATTACACATATATCTTGCCTCCTACCCCAATTTTTCCTCTAGTTAAGCCTAACATTTTGTCAATACGCTGAAAATGAACTTCACATAACTCCAGCTGCAGGGGAATCTGATACCTTCTTCTGGCATCCGTGGGCATCTGCACTCACATGCACATACCCTCACACAGACAAATGAAAGTAAAATAAATCTTTGCTGTTGTTTTAAAAAGAGGGGAGGATGGACATGAAGGCCCTATTTAAAGCTATCTCTTTCTGAAGCATTATATCATATGAATATTAATGTTAGTTTTCTTGGAGACATATCCTGGTAGATAAGGAATTAGAAAGGTTTTGTTTTTTATTTGTTTTTGGAGGCAGATTTCAAACACTCTACAAGAAAATATCCAAGCTGCTTGTAACACATTTTTAAACGTTGGCCTCCACGGCTAGTGCTGGCCTCTTTATAAAAGATGCACAGGCAACGTGAAGCTAATGGCGAGTGGTAGATGGACAGATACAGGGGCTTAACAGTGGCCACAGGGCTCAAGGGGAGCTGACAATAGTCTGGGCAGCTAGCTGCATTCCTTCCTGTGTTAGACACACCTGAACGCCGCCATCCTACTTGGAACCGCTCTCAGCTGACTCAGGCTGACTCAGATGACACTAAGATAAGCATTTTCTAATTTTCATGCCCCAGACTCATGTCACCCCAGGGGAGAGCAATTCTGTACTCCTTGAATAAAGGCAAGGAACAAAGGTCTTGGACATCAGTTCTTTTCTTTTCCCTAGCATGCCCATCCTGCCCTTCAAGGGTTGTCTTTGGGTGTGCTCTCCCACAGCTTTCTCCTTTTGTCTTTTCCTCCTCCCCTCAGCTGCCTGCCCTGCTTCTTTGTCTCTCTCCTCCATTCAATTACCCTGGAGTTTCATTCTGAGTCCATCTGAAATTTATTTAATGAAATCCACAAAAGGGACGCCATGACCCACCTCACAACCTACAGCCCAGTGACCAAACCAGCATTAAGAAGATTTGGAATGTTCGGGATGATGATGCACACCCTTAATCTCAACACGTAAGAGGCAGAAGCAGTCAGATCTCTGTGGGCTTAAGACCAGTCTGGTCTATGTTGTTCTAAATAGTGAGCTCCAGACCATCAAGGGTATACAGTGAGACCTGCACTTCCCCCTAAAAATAGACTGGGAACAGACAAAGGTTGATATAAAATCAATAGGCTGTGCCACCTCTAATTTATGTAGGATGGAAATAATGTCTGCAACATTGTAAAGAAGGTAAACTGACTTGTTGGCTGGTGAAGGACTTCCATTGACTGTACCTTCCTCTCACATCTGCAGGAGGTTCAACTATTTCACAAGAGAGCTGGGCAAATTGTTTGGATATCAAACATTTAAAAATCAATACTTTTCCTGTATATCAACAAAAACAATTACAAGATGTAATAGAAAAAAAAAAAGAATCCACTTACCATATACAGGATGTATAATACAGAGGAGAAACTATGCCAAAAGATGAAGATAACTGAATAGAAAGAGAGGCTGTAAAGGCTTCTGAGGTCAGATACAATGCTTCACAGAGGCATCTCCCTGGGAAGAGGCAAGAAGGCAGATTCCTCAGCCTCATCCCAACTTATAAAATGACAAAGGAGGAAAGGAACGTTTTCAAGAAGTCATGTGTTACAGTGTACCCCTATAATCACTGCAGTGGGGTGACTGGGGCGAAAAATAAAAAAGCATGCCTGTGGTATACACCAATGCTTTGTCCAAACAAAACTGGAAGAAAAACCAACAAATGAAAACAAAAAACCCACCAAATACTGAACAAAAAAGGGGGGCACATCTGGACACACAACGCACCTACTGTGTGATGCTTGCACACCTGAGAATTAAGCCACCACAACTTTCCTCACTCAGGTTTCATAAAAGATCCATGAAGAGAGCTGCCCTCACACATGTTAAATATAAATGTATCATAAACTTTAGCAATAAAAATAATGTTGTTCTGCACAGAACCCAGCAAATCAACAGAGCAGAAAACACAGCCCTAAGACAAACTCCTCCATTTGGGGCTGCAGAAGTAAAATGCTTTATGTCCATTATAGCATCACAAGGAAAATGCTGCACTTTGGCCCAAGCAATTGGGAGAGTTGGCTGGGAATGGTCTGAAGCTACGGGGCACAGAAGCAATTCAGGTGTGTGGTGGGACAGCCACAGTACATCTCGGAGGAGGGATGCAAGCCAGATTATGCAAAGGCCACATAACTGCAAGTCAGGAGACATGTCCCAAGGATGAAAAGGTATATGATAGCTGTAAGGGTTTTCCATTCGACCTAAGGAAACAGTTACTGATGTGGACCTGGGTTGCTGCTCAAATGAGCCACCTGTATCCAGTGCTGGAGTAACGAAGAATGGGGTTTTTACATACTTAAAATTTTCTAAAATGAAGATGATGCATGAACCTACAGTAAGGTTTAAAAGAGGGATTCTCAGGACAGCCGCTACTGGCATGAGTGCTGCTAACTCCTTGCTATTGAAAGGCTTCTAGGTGCTTCTCCACCTCTCCCTGTTGGATGCTCATAGTATTCCCACCCCACTGTAACTGGTACTGCCAAATGCTTCTGGAGCAGGGGAGGCAAAGATCACCTGTCACTGAAAATGGCTCTTTTCAAGAAATCAAGAATAACTACAGCAATCATTCAATAAAGGAGTGCTGGGAAAATAAATTTTCAAATGGTAAAGATAGATATTCATTTAGATCCTCGTATACCATGCAAAGAGAAGTTTTCCTTGGAATAAGGTGATTGTCAAGATGATGGGATTTATAGCCACCCTGGGTACGTCTGTGAGGAATTTTCTAGATGAGGTTAACTGGGATGAGAAGACCTGCCTGTAAGTGAGCAGCGTGACTCTACAGGATGGAGTCCCCGACTAAATAAAACGAAGAAAGGAGGCTGGGCATTCCTCTCCCTCATTTTTCTGACTGTGAACGCAATGTGACAAGCTGCCCCAGCCCCTGCCACCTGCCTTCCATACCATGACGACTGTATTGGTAAACTGAAGCCAAATAAGCCCTTTTTCCCTTAATCTGCTTCTTGTTGGGTATTTGATCACAGCAAAGGGAAAAGCATCGAATACAACAGAATAATATAAAACTTGAAGCTACAATATGGCCAGGAAATCTGGGGACATACTTAGCTAAGTGCTGGCTAGGGAAGCATTTCCTTCCCCAGCCACCTCTTTTTAAGATTATTTGTTTTATTTTTATGTGCACAGGTGTTTTGCTTGCAGGTATGCGCATCATGCATTGTGCATCGTGTGCACACAGGGCTGGTGGAGGTCAGTGGAGGTCAGGAGAGCGCTGGAACCCTTGGATCTGGAATTTCAGGTTGTCATCAGCTACTGTGGGCTCTGGAACCCAAAGTACTTGTCACCATGAGCCATCTCTCCAGCTCCTAGAAAATATTTTCTTAAATTTAAAATATAGAAAGAAATTACAAATAAGTACTAATAATTTTGACCACATAGATTAAACTTTTGGAAAAACTCAAGAGTAAGTGACAATCTATGAGAATTCTTATAACAGCATGAGAAAGGCTGATGGTCTTTATATATAACAACAGTCAGCCAAGAATACAACTATTTCACTGGTGGAAATGGTCAAAAGAATGCCAAGATTTACTGGAAAAGAAATGTCGAGTTGCATACAGGAATTTTTGCTGAACTCAAAGTTTTTATTTTTTTCTCTGTCCAAGAGGTAAAGATCTTCTAAAAATAGATTCTTAATGCAAGGGAGGGTGTAGGTAAATGGGGGTAATCTATACCCTGATGACAAAAGAAAGTTAGGCTTCTGGATATCCCTTAAAATACAAGTGGCTAATGAGATCAAGGGGCTGAAGAAATCTGTTCTCTAACACAGATTTATAGTAGGGCTGAATCTGGCCACACCAAAAAGTTATGTCGCGTTCTTGATCTCCATTTCCTGTGACTGTGACTATTTGAAATGGGTTTTTTGTGGGGGTGGGTGTTGGCAATCTTGAGAAGTCATCATGGATTCACAGTGTGGCTGGCATCCTTGTGGAGCAAGGAGAGGACACAGACACAGAGAATAGCCGTAGACCTGAAAGGCCAGAAGGTACAGAGGCAAGAGAAACTATTCCCTGGAATATTTAGAGGGACCATGAGCCTTTAAAGGGCCAGCAACTTAATTTTGGATTTCTGGCTCCCAGGGCTGTGAGAAAATGAGGCTCTGCTGTTTTAAGCCACCCTATTTGTGACAATTTGCTAAGGCCTCTGGAAACCAACCCACTAAGGAAGTGGAAAAAGGTAGAAGCAAAGGTTTATAGGTACATGTACTCAAACCTGCATGTGTAACAACAAAAAATCAGGAAAAACTAGAAGCAATTTAAAAAAAATACAGAGATGAAGGGGTTGACAAGATGGTCAGACTTGCTTTCCTCACCAAGTCTGATGGCTGGAGTCCCATCCCCAGGACCCACCCAGTGAAGCAGGTAGGAGACTTCTGCAAACTGTCCTCGCCTCCCAACACACAATAAACAATAAAAACATAATATTCATGTTTTTAAACTAGAAGGATGAAGATATAATGAACCCATGGTAAATAATGTAACCATTAAAAATGTTTCTTAAAGAACAAACCATTTAAAGATTCTTATAGACAGAAAACTCAGGACACAAAAGTATATGTACAATGTGACCCCAAAAGGTAACTGCATATAATATACCTGTTTATCACTCTTATGAACAACATGGAGAAAAATGCCAAATTGGAAACAACACAGGAAGTGAACAGAACCCTAGAATATGCATGCCCTTTGTCCTGCACACTCGGGGGCTAAGGCCTGAGCTCAGAAGTTCCAGGCCAGTTTGGCAACACAACCAGATTCAGTCTCAAAAACAGCCTCATATCCTGAAAGTTTACGATTTTATATGGATATTGAATGACATTTAATAAAACAGTGTTCATCCCTTGGAAAATGTTTAGGGAAACTATAGTCAGAAGGTTCTATGACCTTAACCCCCACTCCCCGTCTGCCAATATTATTCTTTGAAATGAAAAGAGCGCTTTCCCCATAAACAAAACTAAAGTAAATTAATACTACTGTATTTATTAACATCATTCTAGCAAGAGATAAAGACACATGGAATTGGGATTGTTAGCAAAAACAGTGAGGCCAGAGAACAAACTAAAATCTCACAGATGAATGAGCATTCATAGAGGGTTAGGTAAAGCGCAGAAATGTCAACCTCTCGGAATCATACAGCAGACATGGTGGCGGAATGAATGTATGAAAGCATCAGCCCATCTGTGGTAAGAAACAGACACGAGAAACCTGAGAAGCCAAAGAAGAGGAAACCATAGGGAGGCTGATTAGGGATTGACATTATTTCTATCACTTACCTGGAGTGTCTGTTTTAAGACACAGCTACAGAAAATTTACAACTAAGCCACTTTTAAACATACTTTTTAAACATATTTAATAATCTTGAAAGCAAGTTCTCTGTGGAGATTCACAACTAAGCCTACCTGTTACTTTAATTAGCATTTCATCACCAAGGAAGCTTTCCCCCACACACTATTGCTAGCATTAGTACCTTGGTTCCCTAGTCCTCTTCAGCCCAGCTCACTTCCTCTAGGGAAAAGCAAACCTTTGCACAGCCTTATCTGACTTACACATGACACTGATATGTATTCCACACTTGCTTGTTATTGTGTGTGTGTGCATGCCAGGGGGAGCGTGCAGAAGTCAGAGAACAGCCTTTAGAAGCTGGTTCTCTCAGATCATCAAGCTTAGTGGCTTTCGGCCACCAAGCCACTTTCCCAACCCAGTAAGCAATGTATTTTTATTATCATTATTTCTTTACTTTATGTGTGTGAGTGCTATATCTGCATGCCGGAAGAGGGCATCAGATCCCATTATACATGGTTGTGAGTCACCATATGGTTGCTGGGAATTGAATTCAAAACCTCTGGAAGAACCGCTGAGTCAGTCAGCCCAGTAAGCTATATTTTTATGTTGATGTAAAGATAAGTTGTTTTCTTGTGCGCTGCTGTTTTTAATTGCCAAGTAAAAACAACACATATTTACTTTTTCTTGATGTTTTAACATGGATATGGGCTGAAGGGAGGCTAAGTGAGGCTAATTAACAAATGTAATGTTTTACATACTCCTGTTTCTGGTGAGAAAACTTAAAATCCACTCTTGTAACAATTTTCAAGTATCTGTTGTATTGTTATATTGACAATAAGTCATCAACAATAAACACCTTGGGTTTAGTCTTCCAAGATAGGAGACAGAATGCCTTGAATTTTAGCTGTCTGATGTTAGACGATTCATATCACCATGGGACATGCCAATTCACTTATTTTTCAGAGTAGATTAATGAGCCTACCTCAACTATTAACATGTGTACACAGTCATGTAATTTACCTAGTCAGTGCTTAGCACACACCAAGAGCATAAGTAGGAATGACAAACTTTGGTTCTCTGTACAGAGTTTGCCTGTGCAGTTAATTCTCATCTGAGCCAATCTCATATTTCCACTCGCTCACCCTGGCCCCATGGCTCTCTGCTGAGCTGTGTTTTCTTAGAGAAGGTGTTATTTCCTCCTCCCGTACATCTACACAGTTTCTAATATAATCTGCTCCTGACTGCAGTTACCCACCATGAAAAACAAGAAGAGAGTGGAGAAAAGGTGACATACGTTTAACGATGTGTGCTCAGTATACAATAGCAGCAAAATTACATTTCATTATGTCTTAAATTTAATAAAGTCTTATTTGAGAGGATGTGTTAAATTAGTACAGAAAGGTGAGAATAACAGACAGGAATCAGACTAAATCAATGAAGAGCCTGCAATAAACCACAAATCACTGTCTACATTCCTGAATTCCCACTAAACACTTCAATGCTTACAGTGTTCTGGGTCTTAATCCTATAGAACAGCTGTGGGAGTTTGAATGTAATCGGCCCCCATAAACTCAAAGGGAGCGTCACCATTAGGAGGTGTGGCCTTGGTGGAGGAAGTGTGTCACTGTGGGGGTGGGCTTTGAGGTCTCCTTCACTCAAGCTTTGCTCAGTGTGACACTGAGGCTGCTTCCTGTTGCCTGGGAGACCAAGATGTAGCTCTTTCTGCACTCTCAGCTCCTCCTCCATCACCGTGTTCACGTGCACGTCGCCATGTCCCACCATGATGACAGCACACTAAACCTCAGATGCTGTAAGCCACCAATTAAATGGTTCCCTTTAGAAGAATTGTCATGGTCATGGTGTCTCTTCACAGCAATAGGAACCCTAAGACAGCTACTATGAGTTGGTAGTGGAGAAATGTGTATACACTAGAATGGGCAAAGTCTCACAGATTTAACAGTACAGATATCTAGACATGTTTCCCTAATCCTAATAGCCTTTGGTCTATATTACTATTTTAAAAATCCATTTTGATAGATGCTTATCTCTCTCTCTCTCTCTGTATTACTATACTTACATATACCAACAAACATTACTCTTCTTCAAAGTAGAAATTATTTCGCTTGAAATGTGGCACACTGGGGCTGGAGAGATGGCTCAATGGTTAAGAGCACTGATTGTTCTTCCAGATGACTGGGGTTCAATTCCAAGAACCCACATGGCATCTCACAACTGTCTGTAGTTCCAGTTCAAGGCAAATAAATAAAGTTTAAAAGAAAAGAAATGCAGCACATTTATACAGTGTAGCATTTCTGTTTTACAGAGGAAGTGTTCTCCCACACGGGGCAGTGTGAGCAAACCTAGGAAATGACAATAAGTGAGGTACACATCTGTGGACAGATAACCCGAGTGAGCTGTGCATACTTTACAATCCTGGGGCTGGGGAGGCTGGGCCCAGGGGATCTTGAGTTCTAAGCTAGAAGGGGCTCTACTCACTTGTTCTCAGAAAACCGAAAACTCACTGGTCCATTCTACTTTGATGAGGTACCTAAGGTTCATGAGTCGTACTAAACTGTAAAAGGACTCATGAGGCAAAGCTCTTTGAACACTTTTTTTTTTCCCAGTTATTTTTGTGATCAATTGTTCATTCAAGGTATACACACTTCTACCAGTATTTCAATGACAATAGTGTTCCATCCATTGTGGGGAATCTACGATTTATTTAACATTAGAAAAAAATAGATGAATGAAATCTACCAATGTGTGACAGTAGAAAGGTAGCAATAAAGAGCAAGAGAGGTCATACAAGAGACAAAAATGTTAGGAAGAAACATGGCTCTGGAGCAGACTGGAGGACAGGCTGTCTCAGAGTGTCTATCTCTGTGGTAAAATGCCAAGACCAAAAGCAGCTTGGAGAAGAAAGGGGTTACTTCATCTTACAGCTCTCAGGACGCTCCCATCACTGAGGGGAATTAGGGCAAGAGCTCACGACAGGACCTGGAGGCCGAAGCTAAAGCAAAGTCATGGGGAAATGCTGTTTATTAGCTTGCTCCTCACGGTTTGCTCAGACTTGCTTTCCTCAGGACTATCTGCTCAGGGGTAGGACTTCCCACAGTGGGCTGGGTTCTCCCACACCAATCATCAATCAAGAAAATACCCCATAGACTTTCCTGCAGGTCAATCTTACAAAAAAAAATTTTTTTTTCGGCTGAACCTGTCTTCCCAGCTGACCGTAGCTATGACAAGCTGACAAAGAACCAAATGTATTGGTTAGTTTTATACCAGTGTGCTCTCCTAATAGCCCATGTTTCTTCCCTATTATTCTTACCCCACTCTGCTTACAAGTCTGTCCCCTCCTACACTGAGCACTTGCTTATACAGACACTGCAGAAATGTGTTCCGAAGGTATAAATGGAGAGCACTGGATATATAAGTCGGAAGAGGATCCATATTTCCTTCTTTGAAGCTAATCTGTAATATACAAATTGGCACTTTGACAGTATGGGGGTAAGTGAACCCTTGTTGCTATGACAACCTGATGGGACAATGGCCCAGACTCTAATACCAAAGATTTGTCCGAGTCTTTCTGATTAAGATAAGCTGAGTTCCATTAGCCTTCATGCATTCATTTTTGGCCATTGGCCCATAGGCACACTGTGTGATGCCCTGAGGGAATACTGTGCTATGCGGACTACTTTGCCCACTTCTGGTATCACCTAACCAGCCAAACTTGATGGAATGAGAGGTTTTTTTAAACTGTGTTGTCTGTAAACAACCCCCACCCTGACCGGAGATTCTTATTTAACTATTTAAAGGTACAACTTGACTGTTAGCTCCTCAGATGATTTTTACCATGTGACCAGAGCTCCTAGTTGCCTGCCCAGTCCCATGTGGGTGGCGCTGTCCAAGGTAGAAGGTCACATGCCCATGGCAGTCATAGACAAGGGTCTCTCTGGACCACGCATTGGAAAGGCGCTGCACAAGAAGGCAAGTCATATGCTAACTAAATCTAAAACCACATATGGCTGGTAAATTTTCATAAAAATTAAAAATCTATTCCACTACAGGCCCGACAGTAGATATCATTACCTCTGGGGGCCAAATAATCAGTGACTCAGCTACTCAACTCTTTGATGATATAGAAGCAGTCTAGACAATGTGGAAACAGATGAGTGGTTATGTCTAATAAAACTTTACAGTATTTTGTTGGCCTCTGCCATTAGATAGTCAAATGCCCTAAGATAGAAAACTACATTGTGTAATAAACTTCTAAACACAGACAGTGGTTTAACTAGGAGGAAAACATGCAAGACTAAAGCTGGAGGAAGTCATAAGGCCGGGGTGATGGCTCTCTCAGGACAGTGCTTGCCATGTAAGCTGAAGATTTGAGTTCAGATCCTCTGCACCCATGCACAGGCCAGACGTGCACACCTGTAATGCCAGGGCTTGGAGATGGAAGAATTACCATAGACTGCTGTCTAGCTTGACTATCTAAAGGTGAGTTTTGGGTTCAGTGAGGGACTCATTGTCAAAAACCAAAATAAAGAACACCTGGAGGAGATACTTGACACTGACCTCTAGGCTCCATGTGTGTGCGTGCCCACACAATCATACATCCCATGCCTCCCCACACACTGTTACTCTGATCCAAGGACCAGGTTACAAGTGTCACTATAGCTAGAAGCCACATAGCTGAACTCTGCTTATGGCTTTGCAAGCAGACATGACTCAGCTAAGTGGCCTGATCTTAAAAGATCACAACTTGTCACTTTCTGATCACAACTGGGGCTGTTCTGCAGTTAATGGAGAAATTTTCTCTTTAGTTCTACAAGGCTGAATATACAATCAAAATTATAGTATGAAATGGCAACCCACTCCCCTCCATGTAAATCAATTTTTATGCCACATATAAGCTGAAATTTAAAGGGAGAAATACCAATCAAAATGACATAGGGGTGATAATTGTCTTTTAAAAGACCAATTGCATTGGCTGCTAAAGTTCTGAGGATATAAATATGGTCCTTGAAGATACTGAGCTGTCACTGACAAGAATGGTGAAAAATTTAAACTGTTAGACTTTTGAAATGGAGGGCATGTGGGAACACGGTGTCATAAAAAAATGAAAAAATGTTACCCCTAACTTAATATCCCTATACTGCTGCAGCATCATTTATCTGTTTAAATCAACTCTTGGTAAATCTGGGATAGAAGTTCTAAGATATACTTCTGTTAGGCACTCTAAGAGAGTTGCATCCCAGAAGTGATCTCATTTTAATAAACAAATACTTGTAGGTTCACTTAAAACCAATACTTCGGCTTGTATTATTTTACAATGATATAACCATTTTATTTATTTCATGTGTCTGTTTTGCCCATATGTAGACCATGTGTGTCTGAAAAGGATGCTGTATCCTAACCTGGAGTTACAGATGACTGAGGATCAAACCCAGGTGCTCTGCAAGAACAAGCATTCTACATACCATCAAGTTATCTCTCCACCCCCCAATATCACCATTTCGTAACTGTTTATTCACTCATGGATGACAGTGTCAAAGACTCTTACTGACCAATACAGCTTTCCAGAGGGTAACACCCATCTTAGTTATAGAAAGCCAATTTTAACATATGCCTTAAAACTTTCAATTAATGTCATTTAAAACATTTTCTTGTCAGCTAAATCATCACAAATGTGAAGAATAGAATAAATCTAATCAAAATGTTTCATTTTGTCACATGGTTTAGTCTCAGCCTATTTGAAGAGGATCTGGAATTTTGGGTCATCTTCTGGTATTAATATAAAGAGATCAAGGGAAACATAGGTGTGGATCTGAGGAAGAAGGGTGTGTGTGTGTGTGTTTGTGTGTTGTGTGTGTGTGTGTGTGTATGTGTGTAGGGAGGGGAAATCACAATCCAGGTGTAATGTAAGAGGGAAGATTTTATATATATGTGTGTGTACATATATATATATATAGGTTACATGAGACTCCATCTGAAAAGCACATAAAATGGTTTAAAAAAATAATAGGGGCTGGAGAGACGGCTCAGCATCCACATGGCAGCTAACAACTATCTGTAATTCCAAGATCTGACACCCTTACACAGCCATACATGCAGGCAAAACACCAATTCACATAAAATAAAAATAAATATTTAAAAATAAAGACTAGAAATGCCATTTATAAAAAAAATTTAAAAATAATATTCAATGAGAGGTTGGGGAGATGGCTCAGTCTCCCCCCTACACACACACACACACACACACACACACACACACACACACACACACATTTGATGAAAAGTAGGCTTTGTTCCTAAGCTGTGTTTGGAGACACTTAACGTTTACAGTCAGTTGATTATCATGATCATTCAATATGAATGCTTCAGCATGAGATAATGTCATTTCAAATACAGGCTAATTTCCTCTACTGCCATAGTTAAGCATGATTACTTCTTGGCCATTGTCTACATGATTTTTCAATGCTTTTTTTCAAAGACTTGCCAAGTTTCTTTCTACTCCATAGGCAAAGTCTGTCTATATCACTGTCCAGGGGGACAGACAATTCTGGAGCCTTGAACAAAGTGAATATTTTACAGATTTTTATATGTTACACACAGCCTCGGAGCCTTCAAAAGAAGAAAACTAAACACGATGGCAAACTGTGGCCTTTCCTGTTCTACTGGGCATGGTCTCTGGATAAGTGGTCACTCATGTTTAGCCTGGTCTTTAAGGAAAACTGGAATCTGCTTCTAGATTACAGTGAAGGAAAGGATTTAAGTTTTAAGCCTTAGTTTTAAGACCTCCTAAGACATAGATTTTCATTTATATGCTTATTTATATTAAACATTTTTTTTTAAAGCTGCGGTGCTGGGGTCAAATCCGGGGCCTCCCAGCACCAGACAAAGCCTCTACAACTAACCGGGTTAACTTCCCAGTTGTTTTTCATTTACTGCATGAGGAATATGTGAAGAGGCTCTCACAGGTAAAAAGTGATTTTGAAAAGAAAATGTGGGTGATTGTACACAGCAGGGGACTTAGGAGCCGGGCCTGTTTACTTGGAGTACTTGTCATTAGCTTGCTGCAAACCAGAATGCAGAAGTTAGAGCATGTGTGCAGGAAGAACACTCCTGCAGATGTAATTTGTAGTCAGTCTCCAGGATGCCCAGATTTGTAGGCAGCAGGCTGCTCTCGAAGGGCATCCACCTCTAGAGACCACTGGCCAGCAACAGTGAGGGTTCCTCACCATCAGGCTAAGTCATGCAGAAAATCACCACTGTTGGCTTATATTTGCACAAGGGTAATAGTACACAGTGCCTGAGTGTCACAGGTCTGCAGATGTCCCATCTATGTAAGTGACTATCACATATGGGGTGTAGGGTGATTAAACTTGTGACCTGTCTCCAGACTGATTGCCTTCACTACCAAATGAGATGTAGGTACCGTGGGGAAGTAGAACTCCCCTCATCAAAGGAAAACCAGAATAGCTCACATGGGGCACTCAGGACGGAATACTAGTTAAATATTGGTTATTGCTAGTGACTATATGTGTCTTCTCAAAAGGAGTCCAGAGGTGAATTTCACAAGCAGGACTTTGCATCTGAACGCCTACATACACACAAATAATTGCAAGCAATGAACACGCATAAATCACGTTGCATAGAAGGACTGAGCTATGCAGTGAAGATTTAAACCCAGAAATCCCATTATTCCAGTACTCAAATCATATCTTCCTACTTCCTTGTGGCCTGGTCATTATTATACCTGAAGGAAATGAAATGTTTCATAGAGGACAATGCATACTTTTCTGGTTCTATTTCAAAAGGAAAATTCTGATCCTCATCTACAAATTGATTCTAAGACTCAAGATCAGCTGTTTGAAAAATACTAAGGTATATGAAAACACTAACAAAGTTTTTGTAAAGCTTAATAGGCGTGTTACTTTATTCCAGAGGCTTTGGCATGGTATTAAAATTATATGAAGCATTTATTAAATTTACTTAAGCATTCCTACCACCTTGTGGGATAGTCAATGAAAAACTGAGCTTCTAGACTGTTAGTACCTTCAAGGTACAAATACCTTAGGGTTATTTTAGCCTAACTCTAATACACCCCCATCATATCCAACCATTACTAAATAGCTGTCTGAAGGATAGTCTCGCCCAGAGACTCAGAAACTCCCAAGACACTCAGTTCTCCCCTGCAGAGAGGATCTTGGATCTTTGGGCTGGGTGAAGGTCACTCACTCAAAAAACTGGAGGTAATGTCTTGCAAAATTGTCTAATTAAAAGTGTACTTTCTCCAACATCAAAATAACGGTTTTAATCAAAGCAAGTTAGTTTAAAAATGGAAGCCATCCAATAGAAGCAGAATCAAATCCCACTTCACTAAAAGTGATAGTAGGCGGTATTTTAAGTGGATTTGGTAAACCCCACAGGCGGTGCAAAGCAAGGGGGAAGGGGCTGTCTAGACTGAAGATCCAGAGAAAGAATCCAGACATGAAGGATTATAAAGCAAAGATGCAGCCCTCAGCTGTCCTTTGAACACTTGCCACTTTTCTCAGGGTTGACCGTATGAGAAGAAAGGTTACATGGCATTTCCCTTTCTCCAATCTCTCCAAAGCCTCCTCGGCTTTCCAACTTATCAGGTGCAGAACCACAACCAACTCTGATAATGAATGTCCTCAATGTGCACAGGAGGCAATAATGCTCCTCTGTGAGTACCCACCCACCCAAACACAGTGCCAGCACCCAGAAGTGATGCTTATTTTGGGGCTATCAGAGACAGAAATTTAAAAAGCTAACTGTTTTTAGAGTATACGTGAACTCCAGCATAAATGCAAGTGCCTTTTCATAAAAAGGTTCCTGAGTTAAATCTTAATTCCCAGAAGTATAAATTCTGCTTCTCCCTAATTAAGGGATGCTGCTATCAAATGTGTCTCTATCAGAAATGAGTGGTGGGAATTCAGAGTTGCACCATCTAATATGGTAGTCACTATTCCTGTGTGGAAATTTAAATTAATTAAAGTTAAAGAAAGTTTAAAATCTGTTCTGCAACTGTACTGACCACATTTCAACAGCCCCATGAGACTTGTGGTTATATGACAGATTTATAGAATATTCCTATCCATGTAGAAGATTATATATACTAATACTGACCTAGACATGGTCATAAATAGATAGTAAAAAAAAGAAAACTGTTCTTTTCTTACTTGGTAGAGAGCTCCAGACCTTGTCTGACCCATTAGAGCTAGAATGACCCAGAAACAGCCTGGGGCTGAATTCAATGGTGAACACCAAAAATTTCTCATCATTTCATACCATTCCAATTGTCCTGTCTGAACTCTCTGTGTGTGGGCTGGGAAGATGGCTCAGCCTATAAAGTGCTTGGTGTGCAAGCATCAGGATCTGAGTTTGCACACTCTAGTGCCCATGTGAAAAGGCGAGCATGGTGTTGGGTCCCTGTAACCCAAGCCTTTGATGGGAAGGGAGGCAGGTAGACCTCTGAAGCTCATTGGCTCAGATAACATGTCAATCAAAGATTTTCAAGTCTGGTGAAGAAACTATCTCAAAAAATAAAGGTGGAGAGAGATTAAAGAAAGACATGCAGTATTGACCGAAGGCTTCACACACACATGCATGTACACACATGTGCACAGCACACTCACACCCAACACCTAACACAATATAATAATGACAGTACCTGGGTTTGGCAAGAACCTCTTTACTACTTAAGTCCTGAATCCGATTCTACAGGTTCTTTTCAGGAAAAGGAAGACTGCCAGGCAATACATTATTTTCTCAGTATTGTTTTGTGCAACTGGCCTCTGAAACGGTCCCAAGGGGCCAGATTACAGTGACAGAAATGACTAAGACTGCAGAGCCAGCTACCCTTCCCTACCCTTCCCTCTCTCGGAGATCCAGGTAGTCTGCTCATCTGGTCATGGAACTAGAGAGGTACTGGTCACGTGGGAAATCAAGATAAAGGGCCTTTGCTCTTGACAGTCACAAGTGAACAGGACAGCCCTGCAAGGTGACAGCCGTGGGTGGGCAAGATGGTGGCAGGCTGTATGTAGGGAAAGTTGACAGAGGCATTATTGCGTTCATGTAAAACGATGACCCTGCAAAGCAAACCACCTCCCTCACAAAGCATTTGATGAGAAACATGGATTGAACAGTTGATATCATGATATTATAACACAAATTTCAATAAGCCAAGCAAATTTTATTTTGCTAACTTCGGATTATAAGCACAGATTTTTTCCAAATAGTTTGTTTGCTCAGTGCCAACTTCCTACATCTAGTTTGCGAGCTTTGGACTTGGGAAGCTTGCAAAACAATAAAGCAATTTATACATCAAAGACAAACCATTAAGGTCCCCCATGCTTATGCCATGAAGATTAAATTCACATTTTTAGTTCATTAAGAGGTGTCAGCTGCTAGGTGAGGTGGTCAAGGCCCTTAATCCCAATACTTGAGAGGCAGTAGCAGGTGGATCTCTAGTCTGGTCTACACAGTAAGTTTCAGGGCAGCCAGAACTACATATTAGAGACCTTATCTCAGGGGAGTGGGAGACAGAGACTGAGAGGCAGACACAGAGACCCACACAAACACATACACGGGGGTGGGGGTGGGGTGGAGGGAGTGTACAGCTATGGTTAATGTTGGAAGCAAGGTCCTCTCCAGGACACGTAGAAGAAAAAGTTAGGTATCTGGTGCATTAAAGTTGAGATTGTAAAATTATTCACTCTGTATCTATTACATATTTGCATCTAACGGTTTACCCTCAACATTGGGGAACTTTAAGAGGGCCAATTTATTAACTGCTACCATGGACTTTATACATTCACATTCACCTACCCTTTTTATTAACTGCAGCCCAGAATGGAGTTACAGTCCTGCATTATTAAAATATGTCTTCGATTCAAGCAGAGAATTCAGGAAGCAGAAACTAATATTGCCCTTTAGGCTGTGTTACTGTAATAGATCTAAGAACGGCTTTATTCTGAGCTGTTTTGTTTATTTATTTATTTACTATATCCGCGTATTTCAGTTCCTTAACAGGACCACAAATGTAGGAGGTCAGCGTGGGCTAGTTAGCCCAGGGAGATCATCTATCTGGCTTCCATTCCACCTGGGCTGTGTTCTCACACTGGCAAACACAACCCTGGCCCAGCCCTGAAAGACCTGGCCGGATTAACCGCATCCAAAAAGACCAGCAAAGTGCTTAGGGTATATAATAAAGTGCCAAGCAGGTAGGGGTGGATGGAGAGGGATGAAGAGGGGTGTAGGAACATGAGTTTCAACTGGGAAAACCCCTCATTCTCCCTTTGATTCATTTCAGGAGGGGAAAACCACTCAGTGAAGGCTTTCTCCGTAACCCGAGGCTGACGACTTTTTAAAAATTATTATGACCACGGATAACCAGAGCGCATAGTGCACGGTGACCGGCACCCCCACCCACGCTCAGTTCGAAATCCCCGATTCTTCCCAGGCACGCGCGCCCAGCGGGGTACCGCAAGTTAGCGCTGGGGGCCGGCTCGACTGGGCGGCTTCCCCCGGGTCCCCACCCGGCAGCGACCCCGGCGGTGGGACACCTGTCACCGGGCTGGGTGGGGGCCGCAGGCGGCACTGCGGCGACGGGGAGCGGGACTGGCGAGCCTCGGAGCTGTAGCGCCGGGCTCGGGGGCTGGGGAGGCACTGCCACCGCCCGGGTGGGGTCCCCGAGGGGATCCCGGAGCCCAGTGGGCCAGGCACCGGGGTCGAGGGGCGGGGGAGGGCGCCGCGCCTACCTGCTCGGGGCGGCGGCAGCGGCTCTCGGGCCGTGACCTGCGGCGGCGGCGGTGGCGGCGGCGGCGGCAGCAGTCGCGGCGGGGAGGGCGCTTCCTTCAGGAAGGGGTGGGATCTGCCCGCCCGCCCCCCTCCCGCCGCAGCGCGGCCCGTCCCCGACTTACTCCGGGGTTCCCCCTGCGGGGTCTTGGATGAACGGCGGAGCCCTGCGGCCCCGGCTCGTACTTCCCCCAGTCCCTGGGCCCCTCGTAGTCACCCGGGGCTGCGGCCGGAGATGGACGGTCGGTCCAACCGCGTCCTTCCAAAGCCAAGGTGGACGCGTTTGCCTGGTGCTCACCCAACAAAAGGCAGGACGAAATCCGGGATCCTCCGCCTGCTGGTTATTTATTCCTGACCTGTTGTAACCTTCTTGCAGGCTTTCCTCTGCCCACTACACCTAGGGCTTTGCACATAGCAGCTACAATTTATTTTCAGGCTCGCTAGCCTTGTGTCGTTCTCCCCCACCCGCTGCCCTCCCGCGGTTTTCTTTCTTCTTACTGTACAGACATAGCGGGCAACTTCTGACCCTGACAATGAACTGAGGACTTCAAGGCCACTCTCCTACAGTCAACTTCCCTTGTGTCCTGCTCCAGTCGTCATAAAACTGTATTCAGCATTTTTGTAGCATCCCCCTCCCAGTCAGCTTCCGCAGTCACTGTCACGGACCCCTAAGCACCATAGCTCAGTGCCATTTTACTCTTAGATTCACGGCTAACTTACTTTACTGACCTGCTGTGTATGGTGGGTCTCCTTAATCAACCGTTGCCTCTCAAAGCACAGCCTCTCCTCCCTTCAACTTGTCCAGAACCCCCACCACTGGCTTATAATTATCCACACGTGCGTTGATTTCTGGCTTCAGTTTTGTTCTGATTTTTAAGGAGTTGCTCGTGACTTTCTGTTGACCATCCATTAAGGAATGGGGTGTTAGTTAGCCAGTTAAGGCAGCAAACCAAAAGTTACTTCTAATATAGAGTCCCCCAAAGCATATACTGTAGGTGCAGGAGTTTTTTTTTGCAAAGAGTGGTTTCTCCAAGTGGTCACTCTCCAAGTGACCTGTAAGTCCCCCAAAGTTAAGAATTGCTTGAGGCCCATCATGAACGCCAACTCTTAAGATTGTACCCTTCTCCCCGTCCCCTTGTTTGAGACAGAGATGGCCAGGCTGGCATGTTGACACCAGAAGGCTTTCTGTGGGAGGCCATTAAGACTGCATTTTGATCATGAGTTTTTCGAATATGCATGGAAAAAAATCATCGATCCATGATACTGCCAGGGGTCATGAACGTGCCGCCACTGGGGGTTTGGGTTTTGGTGTTAGAGAAGTTATTAAAAAGCTAACAAATACATTTTTATGACCTGACCAAGACATTGACAGGAGAAGAGCAAGCTGGCCCGGAAATGGCTTTAGAATCCTTGCGATTTTTCTCCCTCTCTAGTCTCTCATTTTACCTTGTCTGCTTCTGCCTCTCTCTTCTTTCTAAGTTGGCTGGAAAAGCACTCTAGCTAGATGTCTTTCTGATCCGTTCTTTTAAAAATTACTTACTTTTAATTGTGTGCATATTAGAGTGCCTCTGTTTGGGTATGTGCACATGAGTGCAGGGGCCTTTGGAGCCCAGATACATTCAACAACCCCCAGGAACTGGAGGTTCAGATGGTTGTGTACCACCTGGTATGGATGCTAGGACTGAAATGACTCTTCTAAAGCAGTACATGTTCTTAACTACTGAACCTTCTGTCCAGCACTTCTAATTTCTTCTTCTTCTGTGTGTGTGTGTGTGTGTGTGTGTGTGGTGTTTTAGACAAAGTGTCATGCAGCCTAGACTTGGCTAGAACTCATTGTATTATGGAGTAAGGCTGGCCTTGAACTCCTGCCTCCATCTCCCAAACAGTAGGACTATGTCCAGCTTTGGTTTTGTCTTTTGAAGAGGGTTAATAGCATGGTTAATATTGCTTGTCAACTCCAAAGAATCTAGAATCACCTATGAGACCAACCTCTGGATATGCCTGTGAGAGATTTCCTACATTAGGTTAGCCTCCAGGAGTATCTGTAGGAATTATCTAGATTAAATTGTTTGAATTTAGGTGGTTCTATTCCACGGCCAGAGTCAACAAGCTGGGCCCTATCTATTCACCTCCCTCTATATCCGGACTGCAGATAAAATGTACAGATCTGCCTCAAGTTTCTGCCATCACAATGCCTCAGGGTGATGGGGTCTGTCATGAAATTCTAAAACAAAGTCAACCCTCTCTCCCTCAAGGTGTTTTGTTCCATATTTTGCTGCAACAAGGCGAAAAGAAACCAACAGCCCTGTTGTGTGGCTTTTCTTGGGAGATTTGAGCAAACATTTCACCACCAAAAGGCTGAAGCAAGGGTTTGGATTTGGTAAAACAAAACAATATGTTTATTGGGCTTACTCACAGAACCAGGGTAAGGAACTACTTGTAGGTTCAAGAATTGACTTAAAGACAGTTGCATCACTAAAACAAACAAACCAAAAACCAAAAAAAAACTAAACCAACAACAACAAAAACCTCATCCCATCCCCATCCCAGCATGGCTAACACAGACACTGCATTCTGATAGCAGCAGACCCCAGGCTGTAATGGGACCCAGTGGCCAGAAGCCGAGCATGCAAACCCCTGGGTGTACCCCAACTTGCTCATCTTTCCTCCATCATATCTGAAACATCCCTCAAAGCCAGGAACAGACTGAGACAAAGACTTGACTGAGAACCCCTCTCAGCTTCCCTCTGATTGGTCTCTACTTTTTTCATTGTCATACATACAACTAGCCAATCAGGGCCTTCCTAAACCTGCTAAAAACAGCACAACACAACATCAACAAACCCCTAGACTCAGCCTCTTCAATGGCAAACACTTTCTCTTTTTAAATAAACTTTATTATTTAAAAAACTATCTTTAAACAAAAAGATCATATACCAAGATTAATCAGACTCAAAGTCTATACAACATAATGAATTTATATAGATTGGAATAAGTATTCAAATCTATACAGAAAGAAGCTGTATAGGTTCAAATTAAATTTTATGCTTTTAGTATAGAATATATTTTATGCGTTAATCCACCACCAAGGAGGGAAGGCAGGTAATGGACAGGGGAGGAAAGAGAATGTAAAGCTAACTGTCTTCCAGCTCTCATTCCCTCACAGAGCTAGCTCCTGGTTTGGGTGGTGGACATTTTCCAATCCCCTGCTGCTGCTGCTGCTGCTGCTGCTGCTGCTGCTGCTGCTGCTGCTGCTGCTGCTGCTGCTGCCTTGTGGCCTATCTGGCGCTTTCTCTTTCTCTTTGGCTTAAAAAAAAACCCCTTGCTTTGCTCACTGTTCTCTGTTCTTGATTCTTATAGGTCAGGGAACTAAAAAAAGTATGTGGAGAAGAAAATCTGCAGCAATTCCCTGGACAGAGAGTGGATTTCCCCTTGGCAGCCATTGTTATTTTTTGTTGTTACATTGTTATTCCTTGGGGGGCGGGGCCTGTGAATCTTGCTCCAGCTTTCCCAGGTCTAAGTTTTGTTTACTTTCTGACTCTCAAGAACTTCCTTCTCCCTCCAGGAGTAGGAAATCACTATCCAACAGGCACATGCCTGGTTCTGCAGGCCATAGTTTGCAGTCCATTTGTCTCAGCTCTCTCAGGATCTGGGCACATAAGCACATACCATAAATGTGTGCCACTGTGGCTGGATAGGACACGGGTGTTTTATTTTAGATTTCTTTAATGTTTATGAGTGTTTTGCCTGTGTACATGTCTGTACACCCCATGCATGCCTGGTGCCCAATGAAGTCAGAAGAGGTGTTGGATCTCCCAGGAACTGGAGCTATGGAGGACTGTGAGCCATTATGTGGATGTTGAGAGGCGACCACCTGTCCTCCACAAGATCAGCAAGTGCTCCTAACCACTGGGCCACCTCTCCAGCCCCAGGATGTTTTCATGAAGAACCAGATGTGGTTTTTGACATGACTGTGAGAGTCATGACCGTTTTGGGGGTGAGAGAATGAGGAGATCTCCGATTTGTAAGAATTCTGCCCTCCGTCCTCTGGAGGAGGGCTGACCAACCTTGTTCTGCTTCCTTCTCGTTCCTCTTAGAGGCCAGCCCAATTTTACTTCAGAAAGCAACGTGAGTTTGTGACAACTGCGGGCCCAGTGCCAGTTGTCAACAGCCGTTCATCAATGTCACGTTCATCTCCAGATGCCCATACAGATGAAGCCAGAGAGTGAAGGGAGCCGCAGCTCTGACAGTGACATTGACAGCTTGGAATAATAATGTTAAAGTGCCAGCCATGGAGACATCTCACGTCACTGTAGGCAGATCCTACACCACGTATGGTACTTCTGGTCTATGAGCTAAAGTTCAGGAGAACCAGAGGCAAGTATAAGCTTGTCTGTGCTTTTATGTTTCTTTAGCTGATATCCCACTCATGGAAATCTGTTGTCTGTTATGTTGGTATGGCTTTACACATTAAATCCTTATACAGCTAAGTCAGGGCATGATGGCCTATAACTTAATAGCAGCAGTCTCCAGGTGAAAACAGGAGGATTGCATGGTCAACCGAGGCTCAACAGTAAGACTTTTATCTTAAAAAAAAAAAAAACAAAAAAAAAAAAACCTCGAGGGCTGGAGAGATGGCTCAGCGGTTAAGAGCACCGTCTGCTCTTCCAGAGGACCCGGGTTCGATTCCCAGCACCCACATGGCAGCTAACAACTGTCTGTAGTTCCAGTTCCAGGCAAACACCAAGGCTAATAAATAAATAAATAAAGTTTAAAAAAAAAAAAAGAACCTCAAAACAAAACAACAAAAACCCAACTCCCCCAAAACTACCATTCCAGAACTGGCTATCTTTTAATTTATGAAAGAATCACCTTGTGCCTTCAAATTAACAATTGATGGGGTTTTAAAACAGGCCACACTGTAAGGAAAGGGTCGAGTACAGAGTTAGAGACCAAGTGTGGCCGGAAGAGACCTTGGGCCTGTGTGGCTGTACATGACTACCAGAGACTATCAGGAACAGTATTCCATAGGACCATGACGAGATTTTGGCACCATCTTGCTCTATAGGACTGCTACCTGACCTCTGGTGGCTTGCACAGGGGGTTATGCAACTGAATAGGAGTGTTGGCTTTTCTGTATAAGTGAACCTGAATCCTAACGGGAATCACCACAGAACACTAAGGATTACAGGGAAACTCTATATTCTTGTGCATTTTCTTTCTCTAGGGCAGCCTGTTTGTTATTGTTTATGATTCAAATCAAGTTCCCTTATTTATTTGAAACATCAGACTTGCGCAGCTCATAAATAACACTCCCAGAGATTCTGGAAATCCAGGCTGTTGGTGAAATTGGAATGAATCTCATTATGATAAAAGAAAATCCCTGCATAACAAAATTATCATCAGCTCTTCTCCAACATCTGGGAGAGAACTCAGCAACCACACAAAGTACATTGAAACAGCATTTGATCTACCTGTTAAAGAAAACCTTAGCCGGACACAGTGACACATTCCTGTAAACCTAGCACCTGGGAAGCTGAGGCAGGAGGGTGGCCTGTACTTTGAAGTTAGCTTGGACTGCTTAAGATATCCAGGTTCTTTGTCTCAAAAAAGGATCCTGTCCCACCAACAGCAACCAAGAAAACAAGGAGGAAGAGGAGAGGAAGGAAGAAAGGAAAAGAGAAGAGGAAACTTTGATGTGAAGAGTGGGATACACTGGTAGAGGATGTTAAATGGAAGCTGTCAGTTTACCTCTATTCTGCACGGCCTTCTTCCCTGATAACAGCTGTCAACTCTTTACCCTAACTAGGTGCTATCCACCACCAGGCAGGATCCCGGTTACCTTATGTATAGATGCTGGCAGGGTTGCTGAGCATTAGGGAGAGTTTCTGTAGACATTGTTCTGAGGGGCTCCTCCTTTGCACCCACAGAGGGAAGCCAAGGTGGTGTTTCTCTCTGGTGTGAGAGACTTCAGGCAGACTTCTCACACAACCCAGCGTGTGTGCCTTGTACTCTAAGGAGTACCTCACACTGCCAGACTGCAGTGTAGCTCAGGTCTAAGAAAGGAAAATAAAAAACATAAAAACGACTACAAAAAAAACCCCATACCAGCGTGCATATCAATGGAGGAAGCAATTTAGTCCCACAGAGGTCAAGCCTGAGAGTGCCATAGTGTGGGACTGTGATCTCATTCAATGGCTGCTTGAAAAGGGCAAGTGACCTCAGGGGAAAGAGGCAAGAGATTTCTCTGCATGGTCAGGTCTGGAAGCTAAAGCCATCAGCCAGGGGCAACATGATCTTCCTGTACCAAAGGAAGGACCGGATGGTCAGCACCCACCCAGTGGGCACTGGCGAGAAGCCAAATTCTGACAAGCACTTGAAAATACCAGGAGAGAGTGTGGCTGTGGATAGAGTCATGCAGGTCTTCTGAAAGGTCTCTCTTTTCTTCTCTTTCTTCCCCCACCCACCTCTTCTGGAGGACCTGGGCAGCCTAAGAAGGGGCAAAGGGCCAGGCTGGAAAAAACATGGGGTGCCTACCTTACCCCCTTTCTCGCTGGAGGTGGTTTTTGTTATTATCCTGTACCATTAATTGCTGAGATGTCTGTGTTTTTGGCTAATGTAACCACAGACTTATTTAGTTCTTGAGAGTGGCCCGCCAAAGAACGGGTCCTATGCCTTGGCTAATCAGGAGGTAGAAAACCATTTAAAGGGCAGTTCTAAACAGGGTCACTGAAAAAGGATTCACTGTTAATGAGCATACTCATGTGCCTTGGCTAAGTGCAACAGCCTTAAGGCATTTTGTCACACCCGTGAGCCTCTGAGGTCTCCTCTGGGTATCAACCCAAATCACAAGGAAGTGTCATAAAATCCCTTTTTGGAATGTATAATGATAATTTAGGATTTCCAGCACAAATGTTGCAAAGATATTAGATGAAAAGAACCAGACTTCTAAATGTAAGTTTAACTATCTAGTAAATACATGTGCACAGAGGTCTCTTTATTTCTAATAGGTTTCAGATTAGATGATTGTCAAGGTCCCCATCAGTCAGAAAATTATATTTCGAAGAAGGCTGCAGCACAACCATACACCAAGGGCCCTTTTTCTCAGGTTCTACTCAATGTCAGGCTCAGCCCTGACACTGGCATATTTCTCTCAGTGTTTTCAAAAATGAAGTTCTGACAAGAACAGCAGTGTCTTCCTTTAGAGGCAGACACGTGGCCAGGGTTGATATGATTGCCATGGTGACAGACTCCCATTGTACTCCAGTCGTCACCTGGGAATCCTCACACAGTATCCCATATTCTCCAGAGTGTTCTTGGGGCACTCAGGAGAGGTGAGTTGCAAAGCATTTGTGACCAATGTTCTAGAGAGAACCTCAGATAAAGAACAGATTCCATGCTGTCGAGTTTACTGTAGGTCCACATTCCCTGTTAACTCAGAGTCTGTTGTTTGCTGCAAAGAACACAAGCCCAGAAAGTGTGAAGGATTTTAATTTCAATTGATACTGTCTTTGGACCTTTAGTAACATGTGTTTCATTTATGTAAGACATCCATTATTGACTTGGTTTTTAAAAAACCATTCTAAAGCAGAGAGCTAAAATTGAATAGTTTTATGGTGTGGTATTCTTTTCATCACAAATGGCTACTTTTGAGGAATTTAATGAATTCTTAGACTTTCACATTTCTAACCAATAGGCCTTTCAGTTATAGGGTTCATTTCCTTCCTCTGTGGTCTGCAACCCAGGCACCTCCATCTCTATCTACCCTGAGGCCTCTCAGCAACTAAGAGTTAACAGTGACCACGTGGAGACTCGTGGATCCTGCTGGGAGGATCCGCTGCTAGTGTCTAATGCTGAGGCTTCCTTTCTGCTAAGAGTTTAAACATCAGCCATGGATGCAGGCTCAGGGATACACATCAGCCGTGGATGCAGGCTCAGTGATGCACATCAGCCATGGATGCAGGCTCAGGGATGATATACATCAGCCATGGATGCAGGCTCAGGGATACACATAAGCCATGAGTGCAGGCTTAGTGAAAATGTTCTCACTTTCTCTACCCCAAACAACTTCTTATTCCCTGTTTGCCTCTCTTTTTCATTCTTCCCGCCCTTTCCCACTTTTCAAAGATCAGGGCCCACTTTACATCCAAGCCTAGACCTACTGCCTGTTATTCTTTTCTCTGCCAGTTCTCTCTTATGTATATCTAACACCCCGCCTCCCCACCCATAATACACGATTCTACACCCTGGGCTACCAAAACGTATTTCCTCCTTTCCAAAAACACCTTCCTACCCACTTTCTGTCTCACACTCCTATTTCATCTCTTCCCTTTCCTTTAGTGAGAAATTTCTCAGAAGTGTGGGATTTACTCTCCTCTGGTGAAACACTCCCTGGAAGAGCCACAGTGAATGACCTTGAAGGTACCTTGTCCTGCTGACTGATGCAGTCTCTTACCCCACCTTCCTGTTCTTCAAATTCACTGGCCAGTGGTGCTTGGTTGTACTCCATAGTCTGGAAGTCCCAGCACTTGGGAGGCTAACTCAAGAAGTTTGCAAGTGTGAGGCTGGGCTACACAGTGTGCCTTTGTCTAAAAAATAAAATAAAATAAAAAACAGGAAGGGAGGAAGGGAAGAAGGAAGAGAGGAATGAAAATAAAGAGGAAAAGGGAAAGGAAGAAGAAAGAAACTCTGGTTCTTTTGTTCCTGGGCTGTTCTAGTGGTCACATAGTCTTCCTCCACCTCTGCATGTGTCATTATAATTTGGTAGAACTTCTGGAGTTACAGGTCATTATGAGCTACCTGATACGGGTGCTGAGAACATGACTCGGGGTTAAGATCTTAACACCTGGGGCTGTAGAGATGGCTCAGCAGTTAAGAACACTGGCTGCTTTTCCTGAGGTCCTGAGTTCAATTCCAAGCAACCACATGGCAGCTCACAAACCATCTAATGTGGGGTCTGATGCCCTCTTCTGGCATAAAGTTGTACATGCAGATGAAGCACTCATACATAAAATAAATAAATAAATAAATCTTTAAAAAAAGATATTAACCATTGAACCATCTCTCCAGGCCAGTTTCACTTTGAAAAATATGTGATATCTACCAAGATACAATGACACATATATGTGAAAATGACATAATGAAACCCATTACTTTGTATATTAACTAAAATGGAAAAAAAAAGAGAAAAAATGAGACAAAATATAGGGTCCTACATTTTTAGTCATGAAGTTGAAAATTTCCAAATGTATATAATAAAAAAATTAATAAAATTTTATGGTCTTCAAGCTTCTCCATACCTTCCTACTTCCAGTGTTAGCTTTGTGTACTTTTGGAAATATTTTTATACTCATCCAAACATGCATTGCTATGGCATTCTTTTTTCTGATTTAAAAGTCTACCGTAGATATCCAGTCAACCCATTAAGAAACATAGCTTGAGATATGATTCACATAGCTCACAGAATACCATTTAAAGATACAGCACTATTGGTTGTCTTCTTTTTTTAAAAAAATATTTATTTTTATTTTATGTGAATTGGTGTCTTGCCTGCATGTATATCTGTGTAAGGGTGTCAGATCTTGGAATTATAGACAGTTGTTAGCTGCCATGTGGATGTTGGGAATCTAACTCAGGTTCTTAGGAAGAACAGTCAGTGCTTTTAACCGCTGAACCATCTCTCCAGCCCTGATTGTCTTCTTATAGTTACACAATAATAATAAATTTTAGTTCATCTCTGTTCCCTCAAAAAAAAAAAAAAAAAACCAATCTCATACTGTACCACCTCCACTTCTTTTAAAAACCTGTCTCCATGGATTTTCCCATGAATTTTCTGGGAATTTTGTAAAATTTAAATAATATTTATGGCTATTTGTGTCTCGATCATTTAAAGTAATAATCCATATTTTAGCTTACACTAATACTTAATTTCTTTTTTTAAACAAGTAATAGTCTGTTGAATGGATTTACACAATTTTAGTCATTCATCTTTTTGTACATATGTATGTGCACATGTGTATACAGATTTGCATATAGGCAGATGCACACGTGTACTGGTGATGATGCATGTGTGTATATGCATGTAGAAGTCAAAGGCTTATATTGGCTATCTTCTGTGACCAAGCTCCACTTACTAGTCATGGCTAAGTGAACTGGGTAGTCTTTGTCAAATTGACACAATCTAGAGTCACCTGGGAAGGAGGAACCTCATCTGTGAGCCATTTTCTTGACTAATGTGCTACCGGGTCAGGTGGCCCTGGGGTGTAGAAGAAAGCAAGTTGCCCGTGCCAGCAAGCAGCGTTCCTTGTTTGTCTCTGCTTTGATTCCTGCCCTGGCTTCTCTCAGTGATGGACTTCCAAATGGAAGTGTAAGCCAAACAGATCATTTTCTCCCCTGAGATGATTTTGTTAGTGTCTTATCACAACAGAAAACAAACTAGGGAATAGAGTCTCTCTTTGGAGTCTGCTGAATTGGCTAGTGTAGCTAGCTAGCTTGTCCCAGGGACCTCCTGTATCCACCTCCCAAGCACTGGGTGTACAAAGGGGCCACCAAGCCTGTTCATCTTTACGTGGGTATTGGGGATCTGTGGTGATATGTTACATATTTAATAAAACCTGGAATATCAAGAGATCAATACACAGTCAAAAACTAGACAGACATAGCTCAGGAATTTCTTGATCCCTGAGTACAAGACCAAACAGTTAGGCTTCAATGGTGTACACTTTTAATCCCAGCATGAAGAAAGCTGGAAGTGGTGACCTATGCCTTTAATCCATAACTCCAGAGACAGATCTTTCTGTGTTTCTGTGAGTTCAAGGCTGACTACCAAAAGAGTAGCTCACGCCTTTAATCTTAACCTGGATGGGATACAGCTGGGAGAAGAAGGTATTTAAGGCAGGCTTAGGAAATCAGCAGGCATTAGAAGTGACCAGGAGCCAGGCTGAGGAAGCTGGAAGATAGCTGGGTAGATCTGACTGTGGTGTTTCTCTCTTTGATATTTCAGCCTTTCCCTGATATCTGGCTCTGAGTTTCTTTCATTACAACCAGAATTCATGTAACTGGGATCTCACATTGGTGTGGCAAGCCCTTTACTCACTGAGACTCACTGATCTGTCTGCCCAACACTCCCCTTCATCTTTTGACAGACCCTTGGATTGTTTCCACCTCTTGGTGATGCTCTAAATCATAATGCTTATGTTCTTTTGTCAATAGGAATTTTAATTTCTTTTAGGAGCATGCTGTTTAATTGCTGGGAAAATGCCTATGTCTTTTCCACAGTGGCTATATCATCTTACAATAGCCCCAGTAATGCTTGAAAAAATTAATTTCTCCGCATCCTCACCAACACTTGCTATTATCTATTAAAAAGAAATAGTCCATGCAGGCTGGAGAGATGGCTCAGAAGCTCTTCCAGATGACTCAGGTTCAATTCCTAGCACACACACATGGTGGCTCACAGCTGTCTATAACTCCCGGGGACCCATCACCCTGTTCTGCCCTCCTTGAGCACCAGCACATGGGGTACACAGGCATACATGCAAGCAAAACATTCATACACTTAAGTAAATAATCAAAATTTTAAAGCCACATTGTAATGATTCAGATGCTGTCTCCTTATGGTTTTATTTTTCTTTCCTTATTATGTCCTTGAAAACCTTTTCATGTTGTTATTGTCCATTTGTATATCTTTTTGGAAGCTATCCTGATCTTGGTCCATTTTAAAATTGGGATGCTTGACTGTTCTGTGCTGGGTGCTAAGCAGACATGTGCTTTACAAATGTTTCCTCCCATGCCATCACCTGCCTTTTTATCCTCATCACAGTGAAATACCAGCATCTTTCATTTTCATGAGTTCCTAATTATTCACTTTCTTTTGTTATTTATGTTTTTGATATGATGTTTAAGGTGACTTTGTCTGGCCCAAGGTTGCAAAATATACTACTATATTTTCTTCTTTATAGTTTAAGCTCCTACCTTTGAGTCTTTGCCTTATTTTATGAGTGAAGGAGGGGCCCGGCTTCACTTTTAGCATGTAGCTCTCCAGCTTGGCCCAGCATCATTTGTTGGAAACACTGTTTCCCTCCCACTGAACAGTCTTGGCACCCTTATTGAAAATCAATTGACTGCAAATGTAAGAGTTTATTTCTGGCCCCTTAATTCTATTCCATTGATCCATGTGTCTACCTTATGTCAGTACCACACTGTCTTAATTAGTAGAGCTGGTTTTGAAATCAGGATGTATGAGTCTTCTGCTTTGGTTTGAATGTGTCCCCCAAAGGCCATATGTTGCAAACTTGGGAAGTAGGTCACAGCAAAGATAATTAGGCTCCAAACCACTTGACCCGGCAGTGGATTAATGCTCCTGTTGCAGCATATTGAAAAGGGTTTCTCCAGATGCCAGTCTTTGGTTCTGGGCTTTGCAGCTCACGGAAGTATAAGCCAATACGTTTTTGTTCACTACAAATTCCTCTGTGCTGTTGTGTTATAGGCTCAGTGGCTTCCGCCTTGATTTTCCCCTTCTGAGATAGTTTTGGTTATTCTCAGACACTCTCATTTGCATATGAGTAATTAGATTAACTTGTTAATTTCTGCAAAACCAGTTGCTATTTTTATTTGGGTTGCATAGAGTATGCAGACCAATTGGTAGAATATTGTCTTATTGTTTCTTCTTTAAATACACAGAAAAGTGGTGTTTTCCCATTTCCCTAAATTTTTAATTTATTTTTTTGTGGGCTGGTATTTTGCCTGCAGGTATATCTGTGCACTACATGTGTGCCTGGTGCCTTTGGGGACCAGAAGGTGGAATTGGATTGGAATTGCAGATGGCTATGAGCTGCCATGTGGGTGCTGGGAATCAAACCTGGGTCTTCTGGAAGAACAGTCTATGCTCTAACCACTGTGCAATCTCTCTAGCTGTTATCTAAGTTTTCTTTAATTTATTTCACTAATGCTTTATAGTTTCTAAAGTATAGTTTTTCTTTTGCTGAATTTATTCCTAATATTTTATGGTTTGGTACTATTATACATGAATGTTTTTTAGTTCTGACTTTAGTGTATCCTTTGCTTCCAAGAAGCAGTAGTTGATTTTGTAGGCTGATCTTGTAACCCACACTTGGTGGACTCATTAGCTCTGTGTATGTATGTGTATTCCTTAGGATTTTCCTCTGCAGGTGGTTGTAGTGATATATTGTATATTTAATAAAATTATTCTGGGATATCAGAAGACAGAATCACTCACAGCCAAGCTGTGAAGGTCAAGGAATGATGACCCACACCTTTAATTTTATCACTCAAGAGACAGAGAAGTCTGGATCTCTGTGAGTTCAAGGTCTAACAGTCAGGCAGTGGTAGCTCATACCTTTAACCCTAGCTCTAGAACTGAATCAGAAAGGAAAATTACTGGGCAGGGAAAGAAATATAAGGCAGGAGAAAGCAGAAGTTCAGCCATTCTGTCTGAATGACCAGTCAGTCTGAGGACCTGTGAAGACAGCGCTTACCCTGTTCAGCCTGAGAAGTTGGCTGAGTGGGAACTGACTGTGGTTTATTCCCTCTCTCTGATATTCCAGATCCCCCGCAAAAAAAGAAAAAAAAAAAAGAATGGAAAGATGGCTCTGTCCTCTGATATTCCAGACTGTTTTATTAAATATACAATATATCACCACAGATAGTAACAGCTTCCTATCTTCCTTTCCAGTGTAGGTGCTTCTGATTCTTTTTCTTGACTAATTGTTCTACATAGAACATCAAACATAACATTTAATAAAGTGGCCGGGGTGAACATTTTTCTTCTCTCCTGATCTTAAGAGAAAACATTCTATGGTTACTACTGAAAACAGTATCAGCTGTGGATTCTCTGTAGCTGGCCTTTATGTAAACCAAACAAAAGTGGAAATAACCTTCACTACCAAGTAAACAAGCCGAGCTAAGTTACTTTCAGAACCTTACAGACAGTTGAGTTTGAATGTATCATGCTTCATTTAACCATAACCTCTTAGCAAACATTTACATTGTTTCCTTTTTCTTTCCACAATTAACAGTATGTAGGATAAATATACTTCAGTGACTGTGCTTTTTTTAAACTCCTGGATGTAGGGCTAGGAGTATAGCTCAGTTAATAGAGTGCTTGCCAACGATGCACAGGCCTTTATATTTCATCATCAGTACCATAAACTGGCCATGGTGTCACACCTACAATCCCAGCATTGGGAGGTGGAGGTGGGAGACTCAGAAGTTCAGGACCATCCTGTACTACAGGAGACTTTGTCTAATAAAACAAAACAAACAAAAAGAAAGAAAAAGAGATTTCCAAATGGGTGGTGTACAGTTTTAGTGTTCACTAATATTTCCAGGAACCTTTCTAAAGGATTGTAGCAATATATAAAAATATTAGTTTCTGTGCACCCCAAGATTGATTTTTATTATTTTTAAAGATTAAAAAATAGTCAACATGATGCCTTTTTCCCATTTCTCTATTATTTTTTCCAGAGACTAGGGCTAACATTCTTTTTCTTCTATATATATCTAGCAAATTCATTTAAGTTTATCTCTTGTTTTCACTTTAGTTTTTGATAATTTTTGACATAAAATAGTTTGAATTTAAGGTCAGGCATTTCTTTCTCTTTTTAATAAAACAACTCCTGTGTTTCTAGGATTACTGGGAAAGTCTCGTTTCACCCAGTGTTATTTAGACATTCTTACTTCTCTTCAAATGTTTTCATTCTGTGCACATGAATGCTTTTCTTCCTCTACTTTTGACTTTTAATTCCCTGATCTATTTATATTTTTAAACATATTTAAAGGTAGTAGTCTGCCTAGCTGGCTTCCTTACAGTTTGATTGATTATATCACCACTTTTAATTGCATAAATATTCTCACTACTGTTGTACAGAGTGGCTGTAAATTCTTCACATGCCCCGCCCCCTTGCCTCAGCCTCTTGAGCAGCTGAGTTTAGAGATGTGTATCAACCTGGCCACCTCAGACTACTTTTCCTTGTCATACTGATGATATCAGTTTTAATACTAACTTGTCTGGGTTCTCTTCAACCAGGTCATTCTGTTTTGAGAGTTAACAAAGGCAGGCTGGTTCTCCCATGAATTCTTCTTTTTCATAAAGTCCCTTCTTTAACATTCATTCTGCTCTACTGCAGCAGACATTTGCCTCCTCAGAGCTCACTCCCACCGTATAACTGTCATGTGATCTGAGTAGCCTGATCCTGGCCGTGGAAACAGCTTCAACTCTCCAAACTCAGTCCTAACTCTATATCACTTTATTCATGGGACAATGAGAATTGAATTGGTTCCATAAATGACATTTTGGACTTTTTGTTAATGGTGGAGAAGCCATTAAGTACCCTTGTATTTTGCTGGGTTTTGATGTAACCACAAACACCTGGAATCTTCAGCATTTAGGATATTCGGTGGGGGAATCGTGAGTTCAAGGCTACATAGGGAGAGACTTTGTCTCAAAAAGTTGTGGTCTTGCTGGTATGATGTAATCAGAGCAGCTGTGGTTACCTGAAGGCAACCCTTATAGGGTCAGGCATATTCACTTTTGGCAGGATTTGGGGGAAAGGTCATCAGACCCTTATATATAAAGCTCTTTTAAAAAACCAATTCGAGTACTGTAATAGTTATTTTCTTGTGATGTCTTTGGCTTGGCATCATGAGTAATACAGGTCTCAATAAAGGAATTATATAAATATTTTTGTATCAGCTTAATAATATTCTATAATCTGCTGGTTCTCAACAATCAACCCACAGCCCTGTGCCCACTTTGGGTGGTGGCAGCCAGGAGAGTGGTGAGATGCATAGAACAATTTGTACTAAGAGGAAAGTGAGCCTTAGAAAGGATGCCTGCAGCAAGAGCTGAGGGTGAGGTGGGAAGAGGAAGCCTCTGCTTTGTGCGGTCAGTAGGTCTCTGTCTTATCCAGTTCCCACACTGAAGACAGGCACTCAGGTGCTGCTGACCCATCCGCAGACTCTCCATCTCCTCTCAGAAAGCTGAGGCTGCTTCCTGACTCACAAAGCCAGGTTTGAACACCCCACAAGCTATCTGTTTACCTGCTGTATCCCTTTTTCCTTGAAGGGTGACCATACCTCTGTTGACTTCATGATGATGAGGGGGTTGGGGTGGCTGGGAAGGTCAGCACCATTCTCCATGAAGGCTAAGTGCACTTGGGGTCTTTTTCCCAGAACAAAAGTAACAATAAACATTGATGAGTAGTTTTAAAAAACAGACCCCTGAAAGTCAGCCCCCCCCCCCCCGCCTTACAGGCTCAGATCCCAGCTGGCACTGGCTGTCAAGTATGCTGTGCATCTCATGTGCACATGCACACACACACACACCCATACACACCATACATACCACACACCACAGACACACACACACACACACACACACACACACACACACACACACACACACACCAGTATCTTCCTCACTCGTGGTTTCTTTGAAGGCACTAACTGAAAGGTGAGCATTGAGTACTAGCTCCTGCAATCTGGACCCTGAGCTTTTGAGATCCTAGCTCCTGAACTCTCCCTCAGGTGGCCCTTTCCAACCCAGAGCCTTTAACCTTGCAAAGGCAGGCTGAATCCACCCTTTCCCCAAGGGGTGCTGGCCAGACCTCTCCTTGACTGCCTTCTCCAGCAGTTTTTGTCCCTATGAATACAATGTGAGAATAACAAGTGCCCTCATTTTAGTCTTCCATGATGTTTCCCACAGGTTCAGCATGATCCCTGCTGATTGTGAGTTGGTAAGATTGGGTATATACATAAGGGCCATTTTGCATCATCAACAGGCAAGCTAGACCCTTGAGTACTGGGTGAGGAGGTCCCTGTGGGAGTCCAATAAAGGTGACATAATTACCTAAAAGCCTCCTGGCAGTAGGCTGAGTACAGGAGGGTTCTTGTGTTGCCAGCTGGCCATGCCATCTTGGGCAAGCCACATTCTCTGGCTCTCAGCTGTGAACCCCAGACAATCTTGTAGCTCTCACAGATTATTATTTCAGGTCTCAATTTCTCCATGCAGTACAGGGAATGAGACAAGTCCCTCCCCAAAAGAGGTATTCAGATAAATCCTGACTGGACATAACATCAAGAATAGCCTTGGTTGGTGAATTCCAGCTTCCACCACTGGACAAGGACTGGTTGCCAGGCAACCAGCTTGGGCCTTTGTTGGCAGAGGGGCTCAGGTCTTTTTAACTATAATTGGCAAGGCTACTTGTGACCTTCTTTTGACCAGAGCTGTTTTGTGGAGTTTTAACCACACTGTCCTTGCTGGATGGGGGGAAATTCCTGCTGTTCCTCAGACCTGAAGTTCACAGTGAACACAGAAGTACTTACCTCCATAAGAACTGTCCACTTACATTTCCATCATTCACATATTAACCAGTATTTGAGCATCTCTACTATATGAAATACTTCCCCATATTTGCTCCTTAGAGCTTGCCCTACAGACAAATAAGAGCCACTTCTACCAGAGAAGGAATACTATTGCGGTAAAAACTTGTCCTGAGATATGTTTTAAATAGGGTTTATTTGGTGAAAATAGCTTATAAAACAGAGCCGGTTTTAGGAGAAGATGACAGGATGAGGTTGCAGCGCGCCGGAGCCTTTTTAAGGAAGATTTTTTATTTTTACGCCGTACGTCCGAACTCCCGGGCAGCTGGAGCGAACTGTACACTCGGTCGGGGAACTTTTGTGAGAGAATGATGACTTTTTGTCTTGATCTCTTTTTTTGAAGGTCTACTTTTGGAATCTTTTTTAGTTAACTACGTCTAGCTCGTCTCCATTCCTATGACGTGATCGTTTACATATATAGTTTTTGATTTCCCGCTACAGAATACCATGTCTGCAAATATACACACTTCTTGGCCGACATAGTATAAGGTTGCCCCCTAAGACCATCATGAATCTAAAATGTCAGTGAGAAGTACATTTACTGTACCTAGCCTAACCAGGGTACTGAGGTGAATATCCATATTATAGGTTTCCATCTACTACTGTAGTGTAGAGTTGAGAAAGAGAAGACAAAGCTGAGGCAGAGGAGCATCTCAGTCTATGAAACAATGTGATTCTTCCAGAGAAAGCTCCATCCATCGCCAATGCTGATGGGTCGCCAGCCAGAGCCTGCTTACCTTCATTTGGCAATGATGGGCACACAGCAGCCCATCCCTTGGTCAGGCATGCCACCTCTCTCCCACCCTCTCTGTGGACAACTCCCAATACAACAGGCCTGGACTCTGCTATACACCAAAGCACTATCCAGAGGAGTATATCTTGTCACCTGAGGGGTGATGTGAGATGAGAGGGTGGCCTGGCCCAAGCCTTGGAGAAAACATGGCCTGAAGTCCTCCAAGGAAACCACAGGATACTGGAGCATAAGGCCGACATTTTATACATGTGACTTAGCACACACACACACACACACACACACACACACACACACACACACGAACTTGGCTTTCTCCCTGGATCTCCTTTTATCATCACCTTTCTTCAGCCTGTGACTATTTATAGCCTGTCTCCTTGCATTTAGTCTCCCCCCTCTTTAATGCATCCCCCACTCAGCAGTCGTAGTGGTTAAAAACAAGCATATCAAACAGACACACTTTTCTTAAGTGGCTCCTTTCTGCACTAAAATGAAACTGGGATATCTCCCCCTGCCTCCAAGCTGCTGTGTAGATGGTGCCTGGACCGGCCTTTATCCTTCCTTATCCAGGCTCGGAGCCATCACTCACGGTCCAGCTGCGCTGGCCTTTGGTACCAATCCAGCTCAGGCCAGACTCTTTCTTTGAGCTTTCACCAACTGTTCTGGGAAATTCTTCTCTTGACTGTTCATGTGGCCGACTTCCTTTCACCATCCATTCTCTCTCCTCACTGTATTTTCTTCACAGTACTCCACACGATCAGGAATTACAGCCCTTACATGTTTTTAAAACTTAGTTATTGTTGCTTTCTCCTATCAGAATACAGGCTCAGTGAGATCCTAAGACACCAATCTGCCCTGATCAGGATTTTATCCCTATCTAACCCACTATTTGGATCATATTTATTCACTGTTGGTTAATAAAAGAGTGACAATGAATAGTAGATAACGCCAAGATTACATGTAACTACACACATACACCAAACAACCACCCACATAGTACTGACTGTGTGCCAGGTACTGTTCTGAGTTCTTTGTATAGAGAACTCATTTAGTTCTTACATAGCTCTGCTAGGCAGGTGGTGTACCTAGCCTCTTTAGTAGTGAGGTAAGCAGAGGCACAGGGTAGTTAATGAGGTCTAAGTAAGGGACTGTATTACAGTTCTGGGGCTTTTATAATGAGATGCCATAGACTGGATGCCTTAAACAAAGACTTAATCTTCCCACAGCCCTGGAGTTTGGAGGCTTTGAGTTAAGATGCCAGCAGGGACAGCTTCATCTAGGGCCTCCCTCCTGGCGGGGCAGGTAGCCAGCCTGTCTGTTTGCATGGTCATTTCTCTGTGCTCATGTGACCCCACCCTGATTGTCTTATCAGAACAGCCAGGTTTAATGAGGATCGACCCTAGCAGCCTTATTTTTACCTCAGTCACCTCTTTATAGGCTCTCTGTCTTTGAGCAGCCACATTCTGAGAAACTGGGATTGGGGTTTCATTCTATGAATTTGGCATTTACAGTTCAGCCATAGGAATAGAGCTGGTGCTTCATCTCAGCCGTCTTTCTCTCCAGCACTCATGTTTGGTACGCACCACACCATGAGAACGCTAAACATCTCATAACAGTTGGCACGTTCTGAGTTTCCTGGCATGGCAGACACTCTCAGCTGCCCACTCAAGAGCCATCTCAGGCCTTCTTCCTTCTCTTTTTCTTGCCAACAAACCTGGCTTTGGTTCAGAAGGCGATGTGGCCAGTTTCAGCACTTCAAGTCTTGACAACTGCCGCAGGCGCCCTCCCATTGCGCTCTATTTATGTTCTCAGTCCTTCCTGTGTGGGGCAGGGGACAAGGGCATGGCTTAGTTCTGTTTTATGAGCAACAAGAAGAAGCCAGCTGTGGTGGGTTTACATTTGGATGAGACACTAAGAGCACACTGGGGCCACCTTTCTGTTCCTTCTGTGGGTCTGTTTCAGAGCTGCATGCTGGGGGGAGATTGGGGATAGGTGGTGGTGGGTGAGAGGTTGGGATGTTCCTCAGGACTGGGTACTGGAGACAGGAAGAAGATGGACACACTGCCGAGCGGCTGGACCAAGCCTCACTGCTTCTTCTAGACATCTTGTTAGAAGAGATTGCTAAATATCCACACAGAGCTAGAGCTTCTAGAGGTGCCCTTTCCTTTATTCTGGCTGTCAGTGGGGTATGGTTCCCTTACTGCAGAAGCATTCACAGCCATGAGGACCAGGTAGGAATCCTCAAAGCTACCAAAAGGAACACCCAGAGAAGGCTGTCTGTGGATACAGACAAGGATTAGCTTTCCAGAGACTGAGAGCAGAAGTTCATTGCCTGCTAGATAGGTAGAGATCTTGGGTGTGTGCATTTGTGTGATGGAAATATGATGGGAAGAGCCCTTCAACAGAAACTGTGCTTCCAACTGTTAGAGCCGGTGTTGTGCAGGGGCATCTCCCACTGTGGTGTCTTTTGTCTGTGATGTAAGATGAGCCCAGTGGGTAATTCCTGCTCCTCAACCTCCTCCTCTCCATCAGCCTCCTCTTCTCCTTCACCTGCTCCTCCTTTTGTCTCTCTTTACCTTCCTCTTCTTCTTTGCCATCCTCCTCTTCCTCTTCTTCTTCTGGACAGGATATCACTATGTAGCCAAGTCTGGTCATGAACTCAAGATCCTCCTGCCTCAGCCTCCAAAATATTGAGATCACAGGCAAACACCATCACACCTAGTTTGGCAAGACATAACTTCCCTTTTGGCTCTAACACTTGAGACTATTGTCATAAGAAATAAAACCAGGATTGAATGGAGATAAAATCCTATGTCTTTTTTTTTTTTTAAAAAAGGCAAAATCATCTTAAAACACCCCATCTTCTAAGAATGTAAAGTTGTGTTAGCATGTTTCATATTTTATATGAAAACTGAGGGTGTCGGAAAATGTTGATGAAGAGAGATCTGCATTACAAAGGTGATTATATACAGAAGAGAATAAACAAATTGTGGAAAGTTTTATTTTGGCTGGGTATAGTGCCATAGACCTATGACCCCAGTATCTAGGCAGGCTGAAAAAAGACAGTCTTGAGTTCAAGATCAGCTTGGGTAACAACAAGAGACACCCTCCCCTAAATGAAACAAAGCAAAACACAGCCACTGATAGAGAGCTGTTCTAGCATAAGGGAAGACCTGAGTTGTATCCCCAGCCCTTGGGAACAGAGATGGGCTGTGTTCATTTAGACCTCTTATCAGAACCAAGGGCAGAGACAGCTTAGAACACATTCTGCATAAGACGTTCTCGACAGGAGCTTTTCCTTTGTAAAGGGACAGTAGGAATTAGACTGTGAGCATATTGGGGGCTGCTGGTGGTTATAAAGAGACAGAGTCACATTCGAAAACTTGCTTGTTGTTGCTTTTGGAAAAGGTTTGGTGATGATATTGTCACCATGAATGAAGTCTCCTATGCCATGGGTGACATGACTGTTCTGTATTGAGGTCATAAAAATATTTACACAAATCTATACAAGCATGAAAATTCAACAAGCATGAACTCGTTGCATCAAAAAAACAAGAGCAGTCTTAGCATATGCTAATTTTAAAGTTAAAATAAAAACTGTTCTTATCTTTTAGAAGTATATAGTAAAATATTCATGGACGGGATGGATGATAACAGTATCCAATATTTGCTTCAGATAATAGGATGGAGGCAAGCTTGTGATACAGATGAAACAAATCTGGCCGAGAACTGATAATTGTTGAAACTGGGTTTTTTATACAACTCTCCAGGGGCTCATTATGTTCTCTTTCTTAAAAAAAAAAAAAAAAAGTCTGTTGAAAGATTTCTATCCTAAAAAGTTAAAAATAGAAAGCACTAGCCAGAGAGAAGTTAGGAGAAGCTGCTGTCTGAGCAGAAATACAGCTGTCTCTAAGACAAGGCACTTTCTACACACAGGGAGAGGAGACAAAGACATTCTGTAAAGCTTGCCAGCTCCTGCTACGAATATAGATTTAGGAACATGAATTTAGGGGGAAAAATCTATACTTGCTGGGTGGTGGTAGTGCATGCCTTTAATTCCAGCACTGGGGAGGCAAAGGCAGGCAGATCTTGGAGTTCAAGGCCAACCTGGTCTACAGAGTGTGTTCTAAGACAGCCAGGGCCACACATAGAAACCCTGTCTTAAGATCCAAAAAGACAAAAAGGGGAAAAACTTTCAAGGGTAAAGGCATGTGGTCCTGCTGGGCTGTGGACATTTTACAATTTACCTTTTCATGAAATTAGAGGTGAGAACTAACGAAACATTACTGAAAACCTGTTTGTGACCATCATTGAGATAATCCTTCCAACTACAGACCCCAAGTCTCAGCCCTTACTTAGACGTTTTTATTGTCATCTTAGACAACCATGTTGTGTATCTGGGATATCCAAGCTGGTATGTAAATCCAGATCAGATCCCACTGACCGTGCCGTTAGCCACTGGGCTTCAGTTTGGACATTGTTTGCATACCCTTATGAGCAGAATGTCTCTCCATGTTCTATATGCCCAGCCCACCTCTGTCTACTGTTTCTCCATCAGTTCATGCCTATAATCTTCTCCAGAGGACTCCCCAGCAGCTCCTCAGTTATTCAAGTCTAGGGAGCCAATTGCCCAAGGTTACATCCTGAAAGCCAGCACCTGCCTAGCAGTAAAGTATCAATTCCCTGCCTGGCTGAGACCAATTATGATACACGATTAACACCCCTGAGATCCCCAGGGGTCAGAAGGAAGTTTTACATACCTATTTTTTTCTGTCTGACTTCCTTATTCTGTTACTGGCTTACCCTGGAAGCATTTCCTCAGTAAATCATTTACTCATGACCCCTATTCAGGGACTGTTTCTTGGGAGCCCAGCCAAAGACAACTTCTCTCTATTTGGATTCAGGTTCTTTGCTAATAATGCCTCACAGAGGACATGTGTGAGCATACCCTGTGTTGGAATATGCAGAAAGCCATGGCTACCTATACATTTAAGTATGCAGTCCTATATATTCTGTTGTGACTGGAAATCAAAATATCCAACAAACTCTACCTTCTAGGAAGATTGTATTGATGAATAATAAAGACTAAAGAAATATATGTCTTCCCATGTGTGCCCCAGAAGAACAACCTTATCAGAAGAGGCTTGAGTGATCACCCCAGTGCTCTCTGGGGCCAGGACTGACCATGAGGGTTGACAGACAAGAGCGGACACATTGAAGAGACTTGAGATGTGGTCTGTAAGACTTCCACAGCAAAACAATGTTCTCCTGTGGCCCTATCACAACCAGGACTTTGCACTCATAGACGGTAGAACCCAGATGTACCCCTTGCCCAGGGGAGGGAAATTAGGTTCACTAAGGAGTGTCCTATTGGCATGTAGTGGTCTGGGAAAGATGGCATTTATGCAGATAAACTGAGTGAGTTCTTAGCCTACCTCCAGGACTTCTGTGTAACCCAGACTGGTCTTGAACTCATGTTCCTCCTGCCTTAGCCTTACAAGTGTTGGGGCTGTAGATGTGGATCAGCACCCAGGCTTTCCCTTCATTATTTTTTATTGTGTGAGCCTAGCAATCTATTTTTACATCTTTAAGCATCTGTCCTGTGATAGGGAGGGCAATATAAGTAACCATCTCACATTTCTACTGAGAGGGTTACATTGCACTACATTATTAAATCCAGGAGCATAAGTACTCAGTAAATGGTCATTGTTACTAGTATTTATTATAAGAATCATAAATTCCTTCCTTTGAATGTCTTTGGTAATGACACTGGGGGTCAGAAAGCCCACAAGAACGTTGGTATGCCCATGTGCTACTATGGGCAAAGAACATGACATCATTCAATAAGAAATATAGCATATAAAGCCAGCTCCAAGACCAGGGAGTCTGGCCTCAGAAAGGAAGCACTTTTCCATGGCATGTTCTAATTTATCTTCTGTTATCTATGTATTGCTAGGGAGATAACTCTTTAATATTTGATTTTTATTATCATGTGTGAGTTATATGTATTTCATGATGGCATTTTCATAATACATACAATGTATCCTTATCATATTTACCCCATTATCCTGCCCTGTTTGCCTCTTCTTCCTTTTAATTCTTATGCTACTTCCATATACCTACTGTTTATTATTTAATTACTTTTGATGGCCGGGTGGGTCTCATTAGGTTGCCTACAGAGTCCTGGATGAAGAGTTATTTAGAGCAGCATGGGATTTTACCAGTGGCTGTACCACTGAAGAAAATGTCTGTTCTTCTCCCAGCAACCATTAAGGTCTGTAGACACTCAGGGAGCCCTCTCTGATACCTACCATTATCTGCTTATGGTTCCTCCTTGGAGGCCTCATGGGCACTGCATCCCTGCTGGGGCAGGATGTTGACAGGCCTTGTTTTGCACAGATCTTGTATTAGTAATTCCACTGCTGTGAGATCAAGAGGCTGACAGTCATGTCATGCTCCGATAAGAGCTCTGCTTCGCTCCACTCCTTCTGGCTCTTACATCTTTTTGTGGCCCATCTTCCAGGATATTTTCTTTTTTTTTTTTTTAAACTTTATTTATTTGCCTTGGTGTTTGCCTGGAACTGGAACTACAGACAGTTGTTAGCTGCCATGTGGGTGCTGGGAATCGAATCCGGGTCCTCCGGAAGAGCAGACGGCACTCTTAACTGCTGAGCCATCTCTCCAGCCCCCAGTTTATTTTCTGAGCCTTAGATGGGGTAACACAAAGTCTCCCAACCATGGCTGGGCATTCAATAGGCTCCCAATTTCATCACTTTGATGAGTTATGAGTCTCTGCTGTTACCACTGTCCATTGCCAAAAATGAGTGTCTCTGACCAAAGCTAACAGTAGCACCAATTTATGGATATAAATATAATTATTCTGATGATAATCTGGTGAGCACATTATAATGCATTTAGCAGAAAAGCAATAGATAATCTAATTGTGCCTATGGCCCCACCCTACCCAGATACCAGCTTTTGACCAGGTTTACAGTACCAGACATGAATTCTATCCTGTGAAGCAGGCCTCAGCTCTGAGTAGGCAGCAGTTAGTTACCCCTATAACAGACTTGCCACTATTGCACCAGGGGCTCTGGCCTGCCCAGTCAGTACTGTAGCATGCAGGAACCACAACTGAATAAGACTTTTGATGATAGCCCCTCCCTATAGTCTGCATGGCATTCTCTGGCATGCCAGCAGGAAGGAGATAAGAAGATAATACTTTGAAAGGCAAATCGTTGCATTATTGTGGCTCTACCATTTAGCAGCCAGAGGACTAGATTCTCAGTAAATGTTTGTTGCTGCACAGAAGCTGATATGCCTGCAACAGGGACCTGGGGAGAAGTATTCTAAATGAATCAAACTAAAAGAAGAGAAGAATTTATGTGATATTTTCCAAAGAAACCACATCAACAATGGATGGAAAGGAGAAAGATGAGAGAGGAAATGGACAAGGGGGAAGGGAAGCAATCTGAGTATCAATAATAGGAAATCCAAGAATTTAATGCATATTTAACTAGCTAAGATACCACTAGATTTTATTAAAAACTTAGAAGTCTAGATAGCAACAGAAAAAAAAAACTGTAATTGCTACATGGAGTAGTACATTTTTATCAGAAGGATGACTCCCACCCTGTAAATTATATGAATACCTATGAAGAAAGGTTAACTGGGACTTTGGATTCATGCTCTATTATAGGGATGACATTTTGGATGGATTTTTTCCCCTTGTTTAATATTTCCACTAGTACTGCTACACATTTCATGTATTTAAAATTAGATATTTTTTGAATAAAAGCAAAGAGCTAATGTTTCATGACAAATGATGCCATGTTGCCATACATCAATGACCTTCCACGGCCCCTTCTGCCCAGGAGTCGGACGCTTACTGGCTCCTGAAGCAGTCCTCAGAGGCTCTGATGGGTCAGAGGCAATAGCTTGTTTTGATGTATATGTTGTCAAAACTCAATGGGAAAACAGAGTCATACCAAGCCAGGATCAATACAGGATGTGAAAGGTTGACTCTTAACTCGAAAAGTACTTTCTAGATAATTTGCTGACTGTCCGCTGTGTGCCAGTCACTCTTCTAAGTGCTGGGATTCAAAAAAACAAGCAGGCAAACTTCTAACCCTCAAGGAAGCTTAAAGCTGGCCAGGAAACAGACCTGGAATTAACAGCTATTATGTAATATTGATAATGCTAAGACAGAGAGTGGATCAAATACCATAGAATGCTTGGTATATAGAGGGAATGTTTGGTACAAAAAAAAAAAAAAAAAAGGAATTGCTTCTGAAAGTCAGGCAGGGGTGTTACAAGGATGTAGGAAATGGCTTGATCTCCAAGGAAGGAGGTACATCCTGACCTCACCAGATTCAGGAGCATAGATAGAAACCAGGTAATTAAGCCAGGAGTCCCCACCCCACCCCCGTCTTGGTGCCTCGCTCCTCTGTCTCCTCATTCCTTCTACGTGAATGCATCCTCCATCCTTACATCACCTGTACTCTTGCTACAGACAAACACTGCTTTCCCTATTTACCTGGTCTTCCCTCAAATGGCCACCAGTTCCCCACATCTTCAGACTCAACGTTTAAACCGAATGTTAGTAGCATCATTGAGTCCCAATTCTGAATCTGAAGAAGAAAACCAGATAGGTCGATCTTGGATCTGGTCCCAATGTGGCTGGTGCAGGAGTTAGGAACCTGCTTGCTGTCTATTGATTTAGTCAAGGTAGAGAAAGGAAATTGTGAAAGAGACAATAACCAGCCTATCTCTTCATGGGAGAGCCAGGGGCTAACACTGACCGGATATACATAGAAGACAGTGTGGAGTGGAGTTTTGTGGGTGATAGTGAAGAGACCACTAATATTAAATTATGAAGCAGTATCAACAGATTTGACTGGACTATGGAAGGAAAGTTGCAAATCACATGGTTACTTTCACTTGTTCTTGAGGTCTCTCCAAAAGGTCACTGCCCTTGGAACTTCCAATGTGATTTTCTACTGACACAGCCAGTGAATGAGTTTTCCTTGTATCCATCACCAGTTACAAATGCAGCAAAAACAGAGTTCCAGGAAGCAGTCCAATTCCTCAGAGGAATTTGATGAATCCTTTGAAGTTTAAGATTTTTGCTGCATACTGCATTAAAAGTAGGTGTATACATGCATACTCATACATACATATATAGATTTATATCATACACATATATGCACACACACATACAAACATGCATATACATATACACATATAAATACATGGCACACACAAGTACTTTCATAGAAAGATAGCTTATTTCCTGACTGTTTATCCTAATGTAGGGAGCAAGTTCTCCAATCAAATAGTTGAGAATTATTTTATAGCAGCATATGGAAGTGTTATAGTCTTTCTTTCCACTATATGTAAATACAGTATATTTATGAACAAGAGACTGTGTAGACGCATGCTGAAAGTCTGCTTTGTGAGTGTTTTAAGCAAGGGAGCTGTCAGCTTACGAAATCTTATTTCCATTTCACACATTGATTGGCTCTTCCCGTTTCTACCACCAGCACTCTTTAGAGTTATCCAGGCCTTCAGCAGGATCCAAACCTTGACTTGCATTCTTGAATGCATTCCTTGCCAAGTGAATCTCCCCGGATACCAGCATTCTCTAGTCCATTGGATCCATCATATAAAATCCAAAGTCTGTGTTCTGGTGCATGGCTTCGGACTATCTTCCAGACTTCACATGCTGGAAATCTGGAGGTCAAGCCTTTGGGAAATAATTAGGATTAGATATCAAGAGAGTGAGACCTGTGTGGTAGCATAAGAGAGTCTGTAAGAGTAGAGAAGAGAACTGTCTGTACTCTATCCAACCCCTTGATGTCCTCCACCATGTGATAATGCAGCAAGAAGGCCTCTCACCAAGATCTTGGACTACTACTTCTGAATGGTGAGCCATGCAAATTTCTATTCTTTACCCAGCCTCAGGCATCTGTTAGAGCAACAGAAGATGGACTAAGACACCTCAGCCTCCAGCATCATTAGAATGCAGTGGCCATGAACCTCCCAAGCCCTTTCCTAGTCCTTCATACTTCAGGTAAATTGAATGGCTGTGATACCAGATAACTTAACACATGTAGACTTTCCAATCAGGATATATTGTTTTTCCTTCTGTTTTCAACAAATACTGTTTTCCTTTCAATTATCAAGCTAACCTTACCTTTCTACTGTGTCTTTGTTACATTCATCAGGAAGTGGTTATGTCTTCCTTCACATACCTACAAATGTAGCACATACTTCGAAATCTAACCCATACACACACACACACACACACACACACACACACACACATACATGTGAGCCATCTGCTTCCTTCTGGATGTTGTTCTGTGTGCAATTTCCTGCCTTGTTTGTGTTGTGATGCCTCACTACTGTCTACTCTAGACCCGGCACCTCCCTTATCAATCTGTAGTTCAGCCAATGGAGTTCAATCTAGCTTATCCTTGAGAAATTGTTAGAAGGGTTTGGGAAATCACAATCTATTATACTAGAAGAGAAACAGGAAGAAGTTGAGGACTGTGCCTAAGAAACACACTGGTCTTCATGGCATTCTGATACCACTGTGGATGGCATTTGTGGTGGTATGTTACATATTTAATAAAACCTGAAATATCAGAGGCAGCACACAGTCAAATCCTAGGCAGACAGCTAAGGAATTTCTTGATCCTTGAGTACAAGTACAAACAGCTGGGATTCAATGACACACACCTTTAATCCCATTACAGGGAAAGCCTGGGTGTGGTGACCTATGCCCTTAATCCCATAACTCCAGACACAGAACTTTCTCTATTTCTGTGAGTTCAAGCTAGCTATGAAATAGAGTAGCTCCTGCCTGTAATCCTAACCTGGATGGGATACAGCTGATGAGAAGGGTATTTAAGGCCTTGTAGGAAACCAGCAGAGGCAGAAGCGACCAGGAGCGAGGTTGAGGAAGTTAGAAGACAGCTGGGTGAGATTTGACTGTGGTGTTTCCTCTCTCTGATACTTCAGCCTTTCCCTGATATTTGGCTCTGAGTCTTTCCCTTACAATTCGAATTTGTGCAACAGGCATTGTTGATCTTGGCTGCCTTTTTTTTTTTTTGTACTTTTCCTGTTTTACTCTCAATATTTTTAATTTTTTATTATGAATAAAGTCACATCCCCTCCCATCCCCTCCAGTCACTCTCTCTTCTCCACATCTCCCCATCTCCTCCCCAGCATGGGCAGGAGGACCCAAGGTCCAATATTACTCAGTTTAAGGCTGCCTTTTTGTAAAGACATCATCACATACCTCCACATCCACTGTTCAGTAATTCCATCCACTTTTTCTTTAGTTCTCTAGACCAGACTCTACATCCTGAGATGACAGTGTCTGAGAGACAGGACTGTATGTACACACCCTCCTTCCAGGAAGGAAATGAAGTCTTCTTTTTTTTTTTTTTTTTTTTTTTTTTTTTTTTTTTTTTTTTTTTTTTTTTTTTTTTTTTTTTTTTTTTTTCTGAAGGGGTCAGATCTCTAGTGACCCAACAGCCATGCATAATAAGGACTTTGTCCCAAATAAGAGGGTGATTCTAGCTTGTATTCACAAAATGATAAACATCAACTACAGGTTTGCATGAGTTTGTATTAGTTTAAGTTTCTTTAGGGTATTTCAAACATAGCGAAAGGCCTGCCCTCTCCAGGTTAAAATTATCTGTCATGTCAATTTTTTAATTTGTTTTGTTTTGGTTTTTTTTGCACACATAGGTATGCATTTTGTTGTTGCTGTTCTGGCTGTGCAAATTCAGTAGGAGCAGGTAGCCAATGAACTAAGGCAGTGATGATAATGACAATGTTCCCTGTTGCTTTGTCAATGAATTGCCAGAAACAAATTCTTCAAGTTCTTTTTCCTTCCTCCTTGTAAGGACAGACATTTTCTTGTTAGCAGTCTTGAAGCTGTCATCTGTTTTGATGTTCTACTTTGTTTGTTTGTTACTTCATGACCAGGTTTCTCTGTGCAGCCCTGGATGTCTTGGAACTTTCTCTGTGAACCAGGCTGCCCTTGAACTTAGAGATTTACTTGTTTCTGATTCTGGGTGCTAGGATTAAAGGAATGCACCACCAATGGCTTGACATTCTACTTTTAACCTTTGCCATGATCCACGTGGTACAGTAAAGAGAGTGCACATTCTCTGTTACTTTCCTCACTGAAAGGCGGAGCTGTTTCGTCTCTCTGCATGTGGTCTGCGGCCTGATATGAAGACAGTGAACGGGACTGACATGCCACTCCTGGGATTTGGCTATAAAGCATACATGCAGTGTTGGAATCTGCTCTCCAGGCGGTGAGGGAACCTAAGTGGCCACTTTTCCCATGGAAAAGAATCAAGGCCCCTGACTACTAACTAGCCAGCTTGAAAATCAAGTGTCCCAGCAGATGCTACATGAAGCAACACTAGATAGCATCAATCTATCTCTGATCTAATATCAAAATTATGAGCAATTAAACCATGGAGATAGTGCTAAGCCACTTGGCTTTCAGCAGTCAGTTACACAATGACACCTAAGGAACACAGCCCCAGTTGGTGCTGACTTTTCCCTTGAGGGACAGGAAAACTCTTGTCTCTGGATAAGAGCAAGAAACTTGAACATCCAGTTTCTAGTCCTAATGTAAACTCCTAAGTTCTCTGGCATTTAGGTCTCTTTTTAAAGGTTTTATTACTATTTTGTGTGTATGGATGATTTGCCTGTGTATATATCTGTTCACTGTGTGCGCCTAGTGCTGGAGGAGGGCAGAAGAAGAAGCTGGATCCTATGGGGCTGGAGTTACAGAGAATTGTGAGGCACCATATGGGTACTGGTCTTTTGGAAGAGCAGCATGTACTTATAACCATTGAGCCATTCTCTAGCCTCACATTTAAGTATCTTCAATGACTGTTTCTAGATAATTCTACAAACCTTTAACTTTGCTCTCTAACAGAATAATCTTTCTAACATCTAACTTCTAAATATCTAAACTCCAAAGATAGTGAATGAGGGAAGCCTTGATATTTTCCTTTTATTCAGGGGTTTGCTGTGGGACTATGCTTCTGTACACTATAAGTATTTGTTCAATAAAATGCAGATTGGCCAGAAAGCAGGCAGGAAATTGAGGTGGGGCAACCCGACTAGGAGAATTCTGGAAAAGGAAAGGCAGAGGGCAGACAAGAGTCATTTGCAGAGGAAGATGAGAATGCTGCACTGAGCAAAGGTACCAAGTCATGTGGCTAAACATGGGTAAGACTCATGGGTTAGTTTAAGTATAAGAGTTAGCAAGTAATAAGCCTGAGCCTTAGGCAAAACTGCTTATAATTAATATAAGCCTTTGTATGATTATTTGGGACTAAATAGCTGTGGGACTGGCTGGGTAGGGCAGAGAAAATTTTGACTACAGGGGTCTTCATCAGAGCTTCCTAGAAGCCAATGACCTAATACTTCTTTATCATCACCTCAATGATGCACTGATCTTTCTGACCTTGGCCTGCCCTAGTAGATGGATCAGCTTCCATCTACTGCCCGTACCTTTGCTAATTGCTGGACATCTTATTAAGCACACACAAGCTGTTATACCCTACATTGCCTTATGCAAGACAGTTGAATATCTCTCCCTTGCTTGCTGCTGTCTAGACCCTGTACTTTGCTCTGTCTGATACCTTTCATACTTTTGAACAACATTTCAGAACTATCAATCAAGAGTTCCCTTCTTCAGCAGCTCTGAAGCATTTGTTTGTCTCCTAGTTCTGAGGACAGCAGCAGCAATTGTTGCCAGGAACTCCTGGGGTTGCAAACCCAGAGGAATCTTTTAGAACATCTCCTTTTCTTTAAGTGGGAGTACATGCAGACCAATAGCAAATCAGGACACCCAGTAACTAAGATAGATATCTCTATGAGATATCTGAGATTTTTACAAACAACAACCTGCCCTAAAAATCAAGATTCCACGGTTGAGATCCAGCACTTAAAAAGCCTTGGCAAGCTGAACAGATCCTTGGCGCATATCATCCTGAGACTGGGAAGTGGTAAATTAGTATCCTAGTCACCTAAATAAGGTCTTTTTTTTTTCTTAATAAAGGGTTTTCAATTACAGTTACAAATGGGCATTGTTGTAAGAAAACTAGAATTTCTGATTTACTTAATAATTGCGGAAGCCCAGAATAGTGGTTGTGGTGACAGGAAGACACCACAACAGTGTTCCCAAATGTACCTTCTGTGTCCTTTATGGCTTAGAGAGTAATGGTTCTCAGGTTTCAATTGCCTAGTCACTTTTTAAAAAAAGCTGCAGAGCCTAGTCAGGCCAACTGTGTCAGATGTACAGGGTGAAGACCAGAGTAACATATTCTTAATGATGCCAAGTGACTTTAGTATTTAGTTGAATTTGAAAATCTAATCTTGAGCCTTAGGAAGAACTACACCTAAATTCACAAGGGGACCAGATGGAGTGGTCCCCTGGAAGCCAAAGGACTAAACCTCATCTTGTATAGTTGGACACGTGATTAGAAAATTCTGGCAATTAATAATGAGCTACTTAAAATACTTACTTCACATAGCTCAGAGGCCTAGAGTAGGGCTGACCTAGGCTTGGTTGACTGACTCACTGCACCCTTCCGTTGCCCACCTGCCATTCCAGCTTGCTGGCATTCTTCTTGCCTAGTTCAAATTTCAAGAAGGTTTCCATAGTTCCAGGCACCAGATGCAGGGGTGAGGCCTCAAAAGACAGTCTCATCCTGCATCTTTCTAAGGTCTAGAAGTTTCCATAAAGCTCTCGTTGCCCAAGAGAAGGAAGTCATACTTACCACAGGTCCTGGGAGCAGTGAATCCTCTCCCCAGAGGCACAACAGCAAAGGTTCAGGGTTCTGTTGGCAGGGTCAAAGGAACCCCTGGTGCCGTCAGCACCAACAGGTCCTAACCTCAGTTTGTTTTGTGGGTGGGAAGAAAGCCTAATGATGCTTCTTTGAGGATATAAGTATATAAAAGTGTGTAGACTATGGATTGTTTCTAAAATCACCTTTAAAATTGCTTTTATAGAAAAAAATTAATTTAATACTGTTTTTCAGCTTCCTCAAGTGGTGCACCTTAGAAGCAGTCTAAATTACTAACCCATGTTCTCAACAGTTGACTAGCATGCTCCTTAAAATAGTCTCTATGTGCCTGGTGGTGGTGGCACACACCTTTAATCCCAGCACTTGAGATGCAGAGGCTAGGATGGGCTACCCAGCAAGTGCCAGGACAGCCAAGGCTGTTACACAGAGAAACTCTGTCTCAAAATGTGTGTGTGTGTGTGTGTGTGTGTGTGTGTGTGTGTGTGTGTGTGTGTAGGCCCCTGCTGTGACCTTCACCCTGAGCCTTGAAGGTCCACCTGTGGAATGCTAGCTAGCTGCATATCCTGTGTCTTCCATTGTCTTGTATGGTTTATTTTTGCCTTTTTGCCTGTGGGTGTTGGTACAGGAAGCTGGGCTGTGCTTCTGCTCCAAGTAGTCCCATACTTAAACTGAGATGGGGATTCAATAAAGTGACATTCTCTATGGACGACTGACCCAAGTGTGTCTGTGTCTTTTCACTCTGCAGGTCTGAGCCTGAGTCATCAATTCCAGGTAGCTGTGGGCTGCTAATATATATATATATATGTATTGCCAGTTGTAGTCTGAAGTTTTTCTGTCCTGCCTGACTGGTCTCACAATCATTTAGTGATTAATTATAAACTGTTTGACTGATTAATTATAATTATAATTATACATTAATTATAAACTGTTTGACTGATGGCTCAGGATTATTACTTGCTAACTCTTAAACTAGCCCTTGATTCTTACCCATGCGTGGCTTGGTACCTTTGCTCAGTGCAGCATTCTCCTCTTCCTTCCTCTGCATCTCCTGGCATCTGTTCTCTCCTCTTCTGCTTCCCAGGATTCTCCTTATCTGCTTGCCATGACAATACTTCCTGTCTGCTTAGCCTCTGGCCAGTCAGGGTTTTATTAAACCAATGTTTACAGTGACAAGTATTTTCAAAGTACAAAAGCATCATCCTGCAGCAGCCAGGTCTTCCACCAGAGCAGAATAAGTACCAAGTAAACCCAAAACAGAGGCAGAGAGAAATACTGTTACAAAAATAGAAAGTGGATTTGAAAAATGTTGAGTTTTTTGCAAATGTATTATTTGCTTAATTAGTCCTACTAGTAATTATTACTGACTAACACAGTCAACTCCTATTATTGTATTCCTTAAATAATAGCATCTATGTAATAGGGAGTAAATAATACATACGATGTGCTTTCAAACAAATAGTCATTTTACATATCTTTATGTTAAAGTAATAATGAATATCACATTTGTTATATTAGTAAAGCTTTTGGCAATGCCCTGATGGTTCTAATATATAATTAATCATAAACTATTTCAGTCAAGAAGATACAATATAAAAGATAAAATATAAAAATATGTGGGGTATCTTAGACAGAAGTCTACATTCTAAAGAGATCCAAGCAAGCTATGAATTTCAGTTAATAATGACTTATTCCATTTTTACAACTATATCTGCTATATTAACATCACATATGAACAATGAGGAAACTGAATGAGGAAACATGAAACTTCTGTCCTGTTTTGGTGGCTTTTCTATAAATGCAAAATGATTCTAAATTTTAAAATTTATTAGCAAGCCATGTGTGATGAGTCATACTGTAATCCCAGCATTCAGGAGGCTGAGGCAGGAGGATTGCTGTGAGTTTAAGGCCAGATTAGGCTAGATAGCAAGACCTGGATTCAAAATAAGATGATAAAAAAACAATCATTAGCAGATAAAGGAGGGTCTCGGCTGGGTGTTGTTGAGATGCTATTTATTACAAACATGGAAAGAAGAGGTCAATGCACTGTGTTTGATAAGACTACAGGTGCAGGAAACACTCAAATCACCCAAGAAAGGAAGAAGCCCCTGGCGGTGGTGTCACACACCTTCAATCCCAGCACTTGGGAGACAAAGGCAGGCAGATTTCTGTGAGTCCAGCCTGGTTTACATAGTGAGAAGAAAAGAAGATGAGAAAGAAAAGAAGTGAAAATAGACAGGAGATCTGCAAACTATTCGCAGATGTCAGAGGGATCCACGGTTCAGGAGACAGGACACGATTGCTGCTGTGCATCACATTGGAAAGGGCTCAACACACGTGGTTCTGCAGATGAGTTTCAGAATCCCAGAAGAATCTTCCCAAGCGCCACTGATGGTGAGGCCGCTGGACATACATGGGGCAAGGTGATAGACACCTCCTGTGAAAGACTTAACAAAGGAAAGAATGAAACCTGAGACACTGGAAGCTGTAATTTTCTGCCTGAGTTTTGGAACCGGTCCCCTTAGCACCCATTACGCCCTGCATGACGCTCCTCTTTCAAACTCTTAGCTCTCAGATAAGCTGTTTCTTTGTGTTCTTGGCGTGGGTGTAATTATCTGTTTGAGAATTTTGGAAACTTGATCCTAAAACAAAATGTTCTGTGTTAAACCACAATGCTATCAATAACCCAAAACAGCTAGCTACCTGCCCGCGCTTACTTCCTGGCTGGTCTAGTTCCCTGTAGATTCCAATCTATGCAATAGTAAAGCTGGACCGCAGTGGTGCGATTCAGAATTATGCAACCAGTACAGCTTGGTTCGTAGTGAAGGCATCTAAATACACAGAGCCGCTCTTGGGCAGGACTGGAAAGAAGGCAATGTTCCTTTGGGTGCCCACCCACTTCCCTTGCACATATCTCTGAACACTAATTCTCCTTTCCATTAATGAGAGAATTGGAGTTCTCAGGCTTGAGCATGCCAGAGTTCTGTCTGACTCTGTTACCTTCCCACCCACCTCTCCCCTGGCTCCGTGATGATAACAGTCCTCAGCCTTCAGCACACACAAGAGAAAGCACCAGCCGATCCACACTAGGAGCTCACAAACACTCATTGTGTAGCCTATAATCCTAACACTTTCAAGGCTGAGACGGGAGGACAGTCACGAGTTTGAGGCCAACCTGGGCTACATAGCAGATTCACTAGAGTTAGAAAGACACTATCATTTGTGTAAGAATGGAGCAACTAGGAAGAAATATATATGTACATATACATATGTGTATATATTCATGTCTCAGTAATGAAGTATTTAAGTAAGGAAGCATTATCCTTACAAATTAAGTGGGTAAAGGAATGAGACAGAAGACCAGGGATCTGAATTCATTTTACAGCTTTGGGATTTTTTTTTTTTAGTCCTGAAAATGTATTCTGTGATGTTCCACGGGCCTCTGAGAGGGTGACAAACACCCCGTTTAGGGTTGAGCATGTTGCAGTCACTTACTCTCAGCGCTTAGAGCAGTGAAGAGTCTCTGCACTAACCGACACTCACTGTATACAGAGCAGCTGTGGTGACCCACATAAGACCATGGAAAACATGTAAATGTGAAGAGGCTTTCAGGAATAACTGCAAAGGGGTCGTGACCCATAGGTTGAGAACCACTGGTGCGTACTGTAGAAAATTAAAAGTGAATTTAGATGCCTTCCCCCCATCTCTCCCTCTCTCTCTTCCTCTCTCTCTCTGTCTCTCTCTCTCTCCCTCCCTCTTTCTCTCTCGCCCTCAACTGTTAGGGAATTGAATCCAGGCCTATTTATTCTCTTGTATGTTTTCTATTTGCAGTATAAGGTGTTTATGTGTCACTCTCACTTATCCTGGTGTGCTCTCAAACAGTTGAACAAGAATGCAGAAGAAGTGACTTGAGACTAGGGCTTGGCTTGGGCGTTAAGGAAAAGCAGCTTCTGCCTGCTTACTGGAATGCTGGATGCTGGCCTGGAGCCCCGAGTCCCCAGACCTCTCTAGAGAGAAAGGGTTTGGCTCTCTAGCCACCAAGGGGCCACACCTGTGACTGAAGCTCTGCCGGTCACACCAGTCCCACCAGCCACCAGCTGAATTCTATAGAATGACTCAACTGTTGTGACATAGACCTCAGAGATTACCCAGTAAAGCCCCAAGTCCTGGTCCACAGACATGAAGGACAGACAGATGTGGCTTCTGCGTTAGGCCACCAAGCTTTGAGGTAGTTTGTTACATAACTCTAAATAAGTCAAAAACCATACATACACATCATACACACATACCCACCACACACATCATACACACAGCAAACACATCTCACATACACACAGCAAACATATAACACATACATCTCTCTCACACATATATACCACACATACATACACATATCTCACACAGATGTATGCACACCTGTGGATATATGTTAGATGTTTAATAAATCCTGGGATATCAGAGAGACCACACAGTCAAATCCTAGGCAGACAGCTCAGGAAATCCTTGATTCTTGAATACAAGGATAAACAGCTGAGTCAATCACACACACCTTTAATCCCAGCACAGGGAAACCTGGGAGTGGTGACCTACATCCTTTATCCCATAACTCCAGAGACAGAACTTTTTCTGTTTCTGTGAGTTCAAGACCACACACCTTAATCCTAACCTGGATGGGATAGGGTACATAAGGGCTGTAGAAACCAGGCACAAACTGAAGCGATTGGCAGAAGCAACCAGGAGTGAGACTGAGGAAGTTGCAAGACAGCTGGGTGAGAATTGACTGTGGTGCTTCCTCTCTCTGACATTTCAGCCTTCCCCGATATTTGACTCTGAGTCTCATTTGTGCTACTACCCACACTACACACATAACAACACATCACACACACAGCAAACACATCACACAAATCTCTCACATACACACTAAATGCACATAAACATCAAACACACACATACTTCTCATATACACATCTCACACAAATACACTCCACACATACACACACACCACAGCAAACATATCACATACCGAACAAATATCACACACACACACCTCTCACACACACAACCACCTCTTTTTCTCACACACACACCTCTCTCTCTCACACACACACCTCTCACACACACCTCTCTCTCTCACACACACCTCTCTCACACACACCTCTCTCACACACACACACCTCTCTCACACACACCCACCTCTCTCTCACACACACACCTCTCTCACACACACACCTCTCTCACACACACAAAACTCTCTCACACACACATCTCTCTCACACACACCTCTGTCTCACATACACACACATACTTCTCACTCTCACACACACACATCTCTCTCACACACACACATCTCTCACACACATAACCACCTCTCACACACACATACACCTCTCTCTCATACACACACACCTCTCTCACACACACAAAACTTTCTCTCACACATACACACCTCTCTCTCTCACACACACACCTCTCTCTCTCACACACACAGACCTCTCTCACACACACCTTTAAAGAGTGCAGAAATCTAGCCTGAGGACATTTAGACACTTAGACTTGTGGCTATTTAAAATGTTACATTTGGATAAAACCAAAGTACAAAATTGTGAAAAACTTGGTTCTTGGTGGGCCAAAAATATTAAACATTTGAAATTCAGGAAAGCATTTTGCAGGCAGGCAGGCAGGGATTCTTCAGTAAAGAAATAAAAAGCGGAGGCTGTGGAAATTTGCTTTCAGAGTCTGGAAAATTCTGCTAGTTTTCATTCCCTGCCAACTTGGTTGTTGACAGGGCTGTGGAGAAACATAAAATTCTGAAATTTCTCAAAAAAAAACAGAAGCTGTTATGAATTCTCAGCCTTATTTCACTGGGACATAGTCTGCTGGCTCCTTCTCAGTATCCACGGCCATTCTTCCCAATGAACTCACTGGTGGTGTGGAGTAGATAGCATTTAATTGTGTTTAGTGAATGATTGTTGTTTTTCTTTTTTTTTTTATTATTATTATGATAAAGAAGTCCCGTTTTCTATCCGTTTATATCCTGGTTGTTGTTTTTCTAACCCAGCATATTCATCCTTTGCCTCAGTAAGATGTGCATTGCTTTAGGTGGTCATTTCACATAGTGGATTGATTTCTGTTGATTACGCTACCAAAACAACAAAATTTACCCCAAGTCAATAAACAGATATTTAGGAGCATGAGCTATGGAAGGGGGCCGGGATAAACTGCCTGGGCTAGAGGCCAGAATGAAAAGGGGATTCCAATGCAGCCTGCCCTCTGGGCTACTGTGGGATGGAAGGAGGTATATATATAGCGTGTTATATGGTTAAAGTCAGACATCTTTCTTACCTGCTGCATTGTCAACTGAGTGATACTCCTGGCTATCCAGAGCTATCCGGAACTGTGGAATGTGGGACATATGCCGATGAGCTTGACAAGAAGGGCTAGGGCTGCACAGGGAAGGGAGAATTCACTGGGCTGACTGATAGCCTCCCAGGTCCTATGAACACATCATAGAGCCTCACAGGGGAAAAGGTCACGTGGAAACAGGCAGGTTGAGAGTTCCCTGCTGTAAGCCGAGAAACAGGAAAACATGGGAGAAGCTAAAAGAGACAAGAAAGGGTTCCCACCCCCAGGCCCACCAGGCAGAGGCCTTGCTCCAGTCTTGTTTCTAGGCTTTTAGCTCCAGCACTGAGAGAGAATAAATTTTTGTTTTAAGTGACCTAGTTTGAGGGACTTTGTATGGAAGCAGTATATATGAGTTTCTTGAATGTTCTTCACTTTGAGAAATAAACACATACTCACACATGTGTGTGTATGTACTGGGGAAAGGATTCAGAAAAATGGAACATAATATACAAGATTGCTAGCAAAGTGTTAGTAATTATTGTTTTAAATATGTATTTCCTTATTTGTGTGTACATTCTGTGTATGTACATTCTGTCTCTGTCTCTGTTTCTCTTGTGTGTGTGTGTGTGTCTGTGTATGGGTATGTGTGTGTGTATAGGGCATGTCACACCATGAATATGGAGATTAGAAGACAACCTTTTTTTTTTTTTTTTTTTTTTTTTTTAAATGTGCATTGGTGTTTTGCCTGCATGTGTGTCTGTGTGACAGTCTCAGATATTTTGGAACTGAAGTTACAGCTGTGAGCCACCATGTGGGTGCTGGGAATTTTACGCCGGGGTCCTCTGGAAGAGCAGCCAGTGCTCTTAACTGATGAGCCATCTCTTCAGCTCCAGTAATTAATTATTTTTAATGATAGAAAATAAGAGACTTTTATTTCTGTCTTTTTTTTGTCTTTAAATCTCCTGATATGAAGTTATTACTTTAATAATCTGATCTAAATTAAAGTGTTTGTCTAATCGATGCTTCTGGGCAGATTAATACCCAAATCTACAAATCAGGTAGCATTAAATCCCATTCCAGAGACTGCTTACTCTGGTGTTTCATCAGAGTCACTGAAAGTCTTTCCAGACCTGATACAGTTTGTCTGTATTCAGTGCTTCAAGTTTTTAGTAACCCTTTTGATCCTAATCTTCTTAAAAATAACTGGCATTTCCTCAATGTCAATGACAGCACACCTTGTGTCGGGTGCTGTTCTAAGTCATGAACTAGCCTGGAAGGACTTTCCACATCCCAACCCCACCACGAGATGCTATTGTTAGCTCCACTTTACACACAAGGAAGCAAAGTCGGGGAAACTAAGCAACCTGCTCAGGCTCACACAGGAAGCAAGTGCCAGGGCTGTGAAGAGGCGGTGGGCTCCAGACTCCACACACTTAAGGATCCAGTTAGCTAGGTACTTGGCTGACAAGCTCTGAGGTCCGTCCCTGAAGATAAGAGAGGGTGGGGTGAGGAGGAGGAAGCCAGATGTGGTGAAGCACACCAGTAATCTCAGCACTCAGGAGGCTGAGGCAGGAGAATTACCTCCTGTAATTCTCAAGGGCAGCCTAGACTACATTGTGAGTTCCAAGCTAGCTTGGACTTTGGAGCAAGATGCTATCTTAAAAACAAACAAACAAACAAACAAAAAACCATTTTCTGCCACAAATGAAAAATACACTTTTTTTTCTTCTTAGGTTTATTAGAGTTTTTAGGTGTCACTTAGAGTCCAATGTCTATTTTATGTCCTGTAAACCCCAGGGTTAAGAAATAAGGCTGGCACAGTGGACTCCTGTATAGTACTGGGGAGAGGGTGCAGAATTGCTAACATATAACAGGGCATGGAACAGGCATTTACAGTCAGAACGTGAAAGACACAGTGTAGAGGTTGACCCCCTCCATCGCCTTACTGTGTCTTAAGTATCAAGTCAACACATCCATGCCAGGCATGGCAGCTAAAGCCTGTGAATCCCAGCTTAGATGGGTGCCTCTGAGTGCCAGAGCATCCTGAGTTATAGAATAAGACCCTGTCTACACATACACACACACACACACACACACACACACACACAGATACATACATAGACACACAGACAGACACACACATACACACATATATACATACACACAAACACATACACACATACAGGAATATACATACACAAACACACACAGACACACACATACACACAGACATACATATGCATACATACATACACTTACACACAGACACACATACACAGACACACACACACACACACACACACACACACACACACACAGTAGTGGGGATTTCATGAGGACTCCGAGACCCTTGTCATCTTCCCACTTCTATACGTTTTCTTTTTTTCATGTTTCTGGAACATTCTGTTCTTTCTCACTGCCTTGCCAAGAAGTTTCTTCACTCCTGTCTTCCCTTCAGCGATGCAACACGGAGTGGGGGGGGGGTTAAAGGGGAGGATGGGGGGATGTGGGGGGGTGTTCTGTTTGCCTCTCCTTTCCTAACAGGGTTCTACTGGAACTGGGTGTGGGGTGAAGGGTGGGGGGGGGGGGAGTGTGTTGAGGGAGTGTGGGGACGGTAGGTGTGGTGGGGGTGAAAGGGGTGGGGGCTGTGTGGGGATTGTGGTGAGTGTGGTTGGTGTGGTAGGGTAGGTGTGGGGGGTGTGAGGCTGAGTCTGTATAACACAGGGCAGGCACAAAGGGTCTATAAGAGAATGTTAATTAGCCAGCCTGCTGGCTCAGACTGATCAAGGGGAACAGGCTTAATCCCTTATACACATTCCAGGCTTTAAAATGTCCCAATTAGTGGCAGCAACAGACAAGAACTTCTAATCGTGACATTAAAAATCCACAGACTGTTAGTGATGCTGTGAATAGAGCTGTACTACTTACTTAATAAAAGCTGACCCCAGTCTTTCTCTTTGAGGAGAATCAATAATCTCTGGAAGTGATTAACTACAAAACACAGCTTGGAGTTGAGATGCCCCGATCAGAAGGGGAGAGCCAGTCTGTCTCTGATCTTCCGTTTGGTTGAGATGACGACACACACAATGGCTAGACAGCCAGGCTGACCTTGGTTATTGCCTGTAGAGTAGACATATCTCTGGTTTCAAAGGTCACCTTAGATGGAAGCCAAGGCCAGACCACAAAGTGAGAGGGACCACGATGCTGGCCATTCCAATTCTCCTGCAAAGCAAAGAGCCCACTTCTGGCTGGTTTGCTGTGGTTGTTTTCTGGCCGTGGAGGGTGGACAGACAGGATGCTTGTTTAGCTTAGGATAAAGCAGTGTTGTCTGTTAGACTCAGCATCACAGAGACCTGTTGAGTTGTGGCATTCCTGGCCACTGAGGCCCCCAGGAGCTGTACAGGTGACTGACTGGCCGAGCTTGGACCTAGAAACAGGCCTTCTCCTTGGATTGGTGTCTGCCTTTCCTCACAGGAGTGTGTGTACACTGCCGTTTCATTTCTTCCTTCATTCTGCTGAGATAACTGCACATTTGGGAAAAAGCATCTCAAATACCAGTAAGGAAACAAGAAAAGAGAGAGCAATTTCTTGGGGTGCTTCTATTAATTTAAGTCTTTATTTCCGTATACTTCCCTCTGGCTTCTTATTTTCTGTATTTACTTTCCAGGGTTGGGATAATTACATTTCTGATCTCTCCTATGCGGTGGCCAGCATTGGCTTAGTAATACCATTTTAACACTTCAAACGGCTCTTTTGTTCTGATCTGTTGGGTTTCTTTGCATTGCTTATCCATCTGACTCCACTCCAGCACTGTTTTCTTTTCCTTTTCTTGAATTTTCTACTCTTTGCACACAGATCTCTTCACACTGAGAACTGCTGACTGAGATGTCTGTGTTCCACAGCTAATAGTTGAAAGACTCACTCAGTGACACTGTTTTCTCTGGCTCGGTGTGTGCTTGCATTTTACAAGCTGGTTTGGGGTGAGAATTACTTTCCAGGTATCTGGCAGGCCACCATGATCACCAAGGTACACATCATAACCCCCCAAAAAAGATGTTTGACAACACTAACCTCTTACACAACTCCCCCATGTTCTGTCAGGGATTATCTGCTACCCTTTTGGTGAGGCTGTTAATTTTAAATGAGAAAGAGTGGCTACATAGAATAGATTTTTCCCCCCAAGGCAGCAATTTAATTGTGTGGTTATCCATTTTTAAATGGGGATTTCTTATTTTGGAAAGACGAAGGGGTAACTCCACTAAATAGCAAATTTTAAAATACCCAATCACCTAAATTTAGAAGTAGGTGCCACAATGCTGTCAAATGATGCCATTCTAGATACTGGGGCATGATCATCATTAATTTTTCTAGTTGCTTTGTCTATCTTTGAACAGCGCTTCTATGGGAACAGTTGTCAAGGAAACCTATACACCATGGCTCTTCTGTGGTTTGCCTGCCTGGTCCTCGACTGCAGCATGGCTGCATGGGAAGACCTTTCTCTGTACCTTCAAATTGCTTTTGCTCTGATTAATATGAATAATTAGTGTTTTTTATATCTGAAGAGGATACAAAATTAGCCTGTGATCTTGTTTGTAGGCTGGGCGTTAATTGACATACCTCCTCACAAGATTCACAGATATTGGGTACAGTTGGCTGCCCCTAAAGATATTTATAAATGAATTTCAGCTAATATCCTAATAAGAGCGTGAGTCACAAAAACTGACTAGATTTTTAATTTTGCAAAGATAAAAAAAAATATAAGTTAACTACCGTTCACAGTCTCCGTTTTCCTACAGTTATCTGAGGGAGACGCAATAAAGAGGCTCTTCACAACTTCGTGTATGGCTTCAAATATCTCAGTTACCAGGGTTTCCTTTGCTGCAGCCACATCTTCAAGTGTGAGGATTTAAAACAGATGTCTCTGCTCTCATTTCATTCAGGGAAAATCTATAACACCGTATTCTGAATTTAGTTATTCCCTAAGTCATATTTCAAGTGAAATGAGGAACCTGTAAAATTATGTTTCCAAATAGTGAAAAGGCACTGGCTTTAGAACACAGTGACTGGCATTAGCAGCCATGAGCTGTTGAACACAGAGTCAGAGCTACGCAGCATCTGTTCCATCCGCCCACCTACCCAGCCAATATCTGCTTTGAGGAATAATTGTGTTTTATTACTTTTAGGAATAAAATTATGTAACCTTAAGAAAAGGCTCTGAGGTATATTTAGTGTTGTTAGGAAGCCACCTTTCTTAGGACTATGTATCACATGTATATACACATCTCCACATAAACCACACCACATCACACCACACACATCATACCACCACCACTCCCACACCCCATACACACACCCCACACCCACCACTGACTTTTCACTTTTCACTTGCACTTTTGTTAGTAGACATTCACAGTAGACAGCTGTCTGTGCAGCTCATCTCAGGGTGGCATCTTCTAAAGTTTTGTAGGAAACAGTTGGACATAATAAAAGGCAGACCCAGTACTCATCTACCAACAGGCTTCACTGGTTAGTGTCAGTACCCTCAGGTCCTGCCCTCAACTCAGATGTTTGATTACTCCAGTTCTCCTTGAGGAAAGACTGGTGGCCTTGTTTATGAAGACAGTCAACCAAAGGCTGAGATATTAATTACAATGAGAAATATAATATATACATAGATTATGATACTTGTAGATTACGGGAGGAATCAAGATATCCTCACAGAGTGCATTCTGAATATGAATTGGAGCAAGGGAAACCTGAGTCCATGTGGTGCTGGCTTCGGGTCATATATGAGTCTGGCTATCAGCATCTCTGCTGAGGACACAACTGCTGGTCTGGATAACCATGGAGGAGGCTCAAGCTGTCTGTGAGAGGGTCCAGACCTCTCCTAGACCCTGTACTTCACGTGGACTTCTGTCCCAGTGTCAAATCTCCATCTTTCTGTTGTGACACTAATCTCTTACAGCCTGATCCCACTCTGATATTACAGCGGAAAGACTTCCAGTTCCATCCTTGCAGGAATCTAGGATTGCTATTCATGTGTTCCTTACTCTATGCTAGGATCCCCTCCTGCAGTTATTGCTTATTGTTCACAGTTGATCTTGGTCTTCTAGAAAATACCTTGAGGTTTTGCCTTCACAGAAGCTTAAATTTTTGTCCCTGCTTTGGATATGTACAAATTCCTTCAGCCTCTGGTTGGCATGAAACCCTGAAAATCACCAATCAATGAGAGAGACTAAGATCTGACTTTCTGCCTCTGCACTATGCTGGATGTTCTAGCTAGGTCTGAGGGAAGCATAATGTACTCAGAGATACATAAAATAGTGGAAGTGAAGAAGGGTTTGTAGTAAGAAATTTCTCCTGCCCACGGCCTGGCCTAGCCCAAGGTTCAGACCTGCAGCCCCACTTAGTCCCAAATAATCACACAAAGACTTATTTTAATTACATGCTGTTTGGTCTATGGCCCAGACATATTGCTAGCTAGCTCTTGCATCTTAACTCAACCCATTGCTATTAGTCTGTCTTGCCACACGGCTCCTGGCTTACCTGTACTTCATTGTATACTGCTTCTTGGGTGGCTGGATTTTGTCTCTCCTGATCCCACCCTCCTTCCCTTGTATCTATGCTTGGATTTCCTGCCTATTTCTATGCTGTTCTGCCATAGGCCAAAACAGTTCCTTTATTATCCAATAGTATTCAAAGCACACACAAAAACATCCCACCTCAGGGTTAGAGGGAGACATTACCTCATGTGCCTCTCTCCATCCCACCTCTCTCTCTCCTCCTGTCTCTCTCCACCCCTGCATCTCCTCATCCCTGTCTACTGTCACTGTGTCTCTGTCAGTTGAGAAGAAAACAGCTTTCCACCCACCGTGATTAAACCAACCCCTTTTTATCATCTAATATGTGACAGGCTTTCTATTAAGCTTCAAGTGAGAAATCTCAAAACAAAGTGTTTCTAGGACAGAAGAAATCAGATCAACTTTCCTAGCTTGGCATCTTAGTAGCAATCCCTGTGAGTAATTAGCAAGAACATGAACCTGGCTATGACACAATTCTTACCATGGGAGGACTTCGTGGGAACAAAATCCAAGTTTACCCTATGCGTATTTATTATTTGTGATGTATGTCAAATGCACAAAGGATTTGCTCACTCCCCCTGACCCAGCTGTGCTGTTAAACTTCCTCTTTTGGGGTCAGCTGAGAAGCAGGAGCAGATGAACTCTATTGGAAGGAAGATCTAGGGGAGACAGAAGACAGTCAAGGTCACACAGATAGCCAGGCACCTGAGATCCTGGCTAAGACTTTAGGAGAGGTGTATGGACTATCACAATATAGACAAACACGTTGTGGGAGGTAGAGGCAGGAAGTTAAACAGAGAGGAACTTGGATCTGGGCCATTGTTTTTAATGAGACATTGCTTTTGGCTAATGAGCAATTCTGGCTCGGAAATCTCTTAACAACTGGGTGGAGATTTTTCTCAGAACCAAACACGAGTGGGGGTTCTTCCTCTGAATCCTCCTTTTCCACAAGCCATCTGTAGGTCATAATGGCTCAGAGGTTCTCTCTGGTTGGTTGCCCCTGTCCCTCATCTTCATGGGCATCTACCTCAATAAGTCCTTACCCTGCCGTCTGCTTCTCAGAGGACCAAAACAACATTTTATAGTGGGAGATGAAGGGTAAGAGGCTGGGGGGATGTTTCCTTGTGCAGAGAACAGATGCAAGCAGGTGCTGTGCTTGGAATGTGAACTGTCTCCCGTGAACCTATGTGCTTAAAGACTTGGTTACCTGGTGGTGACTCTGTTCTGGGAAGTATGGAACCCCTGAATGGTGATTGTGAGGTTACCACTTTAACCCTGATCCACCTCGCTTCTAAACTTGTTCTGTATGAGACACACACACACACACACACACACACACACACACACACACACTCTAACCTCATTATTTGAGCCTTTTATCTGAGTGTTTCATGTATAGCCTAACCAACTCTAACCTGTACAAGTAAGTTACACACATGAAGGCTGAAGTGTGCTTGGCATATGGGAGTGTGTAAAGGAGTGTGTCTGAGAAGCAGTGGGTGAGGAAGGAGACAGCGACCATGTGAATGTGTACAGGGGAAAGGGTTGGCAAAGAAGCAGAAGCTTCTGCTTGAGGAGTAAAGGGTTGAAAATAGCAGTGCAAAGTGGCCAATGGGACAACACTGACCTCCTCTGCCTCTAGTGATTGTGGATTGATGGAGGGGAGAAGCCTGGACCTAACTGGGGGACGGGGTTAAAATAGAAAAGTTAGTTTCCAACGGGTCTTTGGGGAGACAACTGAAATAGACCTGGGAGACCTAACTAATGAAGGAAGAGAAGGGAGGGAGAGGCGGGGAGAGGAAAGGCCGCCTCTGCAGGAAGGGAGTCACGAGAAGAACAGTTCACATCGGCTGGTTCTTCAACTAGAATAGCGGACCCAGGACCCAGAGAAAGGGACCACAGTAAGGAAGAAGGTCAAGAGCATTTGGGTCAGACAAGGAATCTGAAGATTTCCTAAAATGCCGCTGCTATTCTAGGAGAAAAATGTGCAAAGGAGCAATAATGAGACTTGTTCAGAAAACTGGTCCTGCCTGCATAGTGTCCCTGCGGCAGCTCAGTCCAGTGGTGGAAGGAAGGATCCAGGTGAACATCCTTGAACTCTGAATTACTGCTTCGGGACTCCAGTGACTGAGAATCAGCATTTGCTTTAAGGCCAGGAGACTGGGAAATTTTCTGCCCTCCTAGCATTTTTTTATCCCCCCTCCCACTCCAAGGCAATGAGCAACCACCAATCTAAGCATTTGAGTAGAGACACATGTAAGAGGGAGGATAGAAATTAATCAGTGTTTTTGATGCTGAGAAATAGTCTAGCCACATTCCTCTCTCTCTGTCTTTATATTTGTCTTGAAAATGCTGCATGCAAAACTGGACCAGATTTTCTGAACTCTAAAGAAAATGTGTGGTCCAATAATAAATGTATTTTGTTAGCAGAACAATATCTTTGAAATTACAGCAGCCTTAGAAAATGCTGACAGGGTGCTCAGGCTCTCTGTGCCCTTTTCTTCTTGTAAAATAAGTTAATTTTGTTTTTTATATTATGGACACATGACAGAATGAGAAAATACATGGAGTTACACACACACACACACACACACACACACACACACGCTCATGCACACAAATTACTGCCCTAGCAATTTCCTCACATCCTGTATCCTAAACTTAAGCCCTCAGAACCGTTCACTTCATCTCCTCTCCTCCATCACGTGGATCGGGATTGGAGAGGCCAAATAGCTGGCCTCCAGTTCAATTTACAGCCCGTCTGGGCACCAGGATTAACAAGCTAATTTTGGAGCTTCCCGGTATGATTTTTGCTTCCATGACTGACAGATTTTTCTGGCGGATTAGCATCAGATGGCTTTTCTAAGGTTCTGTTGAGAAGACCTGAGCTTCTGGGCACCAAGACTCCTTACTGCTCACAGTCCAGCAGCATCCCCTCCTGCCAGCTTGATCTGGTCCCTTAGTGTGCAGGGTGAGCAGCAGAGAGGGCCTAGGTGTGGATGGTGAAGCTGGAAAGATATTGGTCTCTTTGACTATGGTCATGGGCACAGCAGCTGTAGAGGACTTCAACCCATGAGAAATGTCACTAAGTCCACTTCAATCTGCATCTATCAGGAACCTGACAGAAGGGCCAAGAGTGAGCAGAGAAAACAGTCATGAGCTATAATGCCATGCTAAGGAGATGGGTCAACATTCCAACGAGCAGCATTAATTGGACTCAGTAGGTTGCAAAATAAATAAATAAAAGACAGCATATAAAGGGGACAGGATGACATGTTGGGGGTGCCAGCAAAGTGCGAGAGGCAAGCTAGAGATAGATATGGTCAAGACACAGTGTTAACGTGTATGAAATTGTCAACAAATAAAGAAAAGTTTTAATTTTTAAAAAGCCATGCTCTTGGAATTACCATGAAGCAGATGCTAAATTTATTGTGGGCATAGCTTGAGGAAGATAAAACTGGGAAGGAGAAGCCTTCAGTCTTTAATGCAGATTTGACACATGTGTTCCCTGAGCACCTCTCAGACCTAAGGTGAGTTTAGCCACCCCAGAGGGAAGCTGCAAACAGAGACGGCTGGCTGGGCTTACTGGAGACTGACTGCTCCGAAGGAAAGGGCCAGGCCTAGCGTGAGGCAAGGCTGCAGCGAGAATAATGGAGCCAGCTGGAGGGCTGAACTGAAGTGCGGGCTTGCAGACCAGCCCAAGTTCTTTTTTGAAAAAAGACCTGAGAGACACCATGCCATGGCTGTCTTGGGGGCTGCTCACAACACTGGGTTGTGAAGGACTAGTAAAAAGGGGTGCCATCTCTTGTGTGCCAGGGGAGGGGTAGAAGTGCTCACACCTTTCCGCCATCTGCTCACAGAAACTTTCGGTTCTTCATTCCATCAGCCCACGGGGCAGCCAGCAGAATGGGAGGGGCGTGTAAAGCAAACACAGCCAGCTCACAGGGACGTCTTCAAGGGAAAGTAAAATGCGAAGGGATAGCCTCAGCTTTCTTCCCTCACATCCCAGCCGTGTGCCTCCCCGACACTGCCCAGCTCATCCCCTCCACAGCTTCTCACCCCCAAGGCAAGGCTCTCAGAAGCTAATGGCAGATACTGGAGGGCACTGGGGGCTGGGGAGGAGAGGAGAGAAAGGAAGGGGGTGAGAAGAGAGGAAGAGAAAGGAGGGGGAGATGAGGTCAGAGGGGAGGCTAACAGGGAAGAGGGATGGGATTGCAAAGGCCCTGAGGAGTGGGACACTACCCTACCCCACAGGCGCGCGTGTGCGCTTCAGCTTTCCTGAATCCTAAACACTAGTGTGGGAGGCCATAGGAGGAACAGACTCAGACACACGGGCACTCTTCACACCGGACATCTGCCCACTCTGCCCACTTTTAGGTGGCACTGGCCTGATCCCGTCACAGCCCTGTGCATCCCTGTTTCCCCCCCCCCCGCCCCCCTTCCCAGGTCTTACCCTTCCGCTCTGGGTCAGCCCACTTTCTGAGGTTGTCTGCAGACCTTGATCCTCAAATGCTATTTCCCAGTCCTCCACAGCCACAGGAAGCATTAGTTCTGGTGCCGAAGACGGAACAATGCTAGGCAAATGACTTCTGGCAGCGAGCAGTTACAATAATTTTTTAATGATGCAAACAGTACTCTGCCAGTGCAGTTCAATATAGGCCTGCCGGAGCAGAACTCGGGGCGGACGGAGGGCTTCTCTCCTAACATGGTTTGATTGAGTGAGACATTTGATTTGCACTTCTATTAAAGGGAAATAATGTATTAAATTGGTTTGCTGCTGCTGCTTGGTTTATTCTCCGTGGAAGAATGTACTCCATCTGTATCAGTGGCTGGCTCCCTTCTCCCAGCGCTCACTCACTAGGGCCAGGGCCAAGTTCTTTTACTTTTTGTAGCTAAGTACGACCTTGAATTTATGACCCTCCTGCTTTCAGCTCCTAGGTGCAGCAACTACAAGCATGTAACTGTCCTTGTGCAGTGCTGGTGCTTGGGCACAGGGCCTCATGCACACTAAACTAGTTCCTTAAGTGAAGGCTCCCGGCTTTTTCTAAGTTGCTTATTTTTCCGCAGTGTTTGCAAAAGCAATTGTACTGTCTAAAGAGTCTGATTGCATTTATATGGTGAGGCAGGAGATTGAAAAGGGATTGTTTTCCTTAAGGGTCAAACAGCCACTTTCTGCAATGCATATTCTTACTCTTGACACAAAGAGAAAAAAACATGGAGTAGTGCTGTTTTCTGTTAGGAGGCTGGCTGGAGTGCATGGGTCTGCCATGCAGCTCTGTTCAGGGAATCATTGCTTTACGATGTCAAGAACTTCCCAGCTGAGCTGCCTGGGGTGGGCTGGGGGGAATCTTTTTTTCTTTGTCTTCATTTTGTCTGAGATTTGAAAACTTCTGCACTGTAAATTTAGTCTGCCAAACAGTAGAAGAAAGCCTAAAAAGATTGTCCCTGTGTATATGCTTTTGATAATGCATACCACAAACCCGGCAGCTGAAACCACAGGAATTTTATGTTTCCTGGTTCTGGAGACTGGAGGCCTGAGCGTCTACAGATCTGGTTTCTCCTTTCATTCTTGAGACTGTGCTGGGTCTTTCTTCACTCAGGCTGACTAGAGCTTCTGTCAGTAACTTCATTTTACCTTAACTGTCCTTCAAAGACCACATCTCCAGATGCAGTTACGTTCTGAGATACTAGGATTTCAGGGTGAGAATGCAAAGGGAATGCACCCAGTCTGGGACTCTTGTGGCTTATGGGTGACCATAGATAGGGCTCTAACCCTGACCATCTGGAGGTGTGATCTTGTAGACTGGTCTCTCTTGCATTTCCAGGACACTGCTCCTTAGAAGCTGTGCATGCTTTCCATGACAGGAAACCCGTAGCAAGTGCTTGCAGAAAACAAATGATTTTTCTCACATGTATTTACGGGTCAGTAGTTCTTTGAAAGTGCAACCTACCTGCATTCACAAATAACAAAAGCTCAGATAAAACTGTTAAGGCTCTTTTTCATAGTCAGCTCTCCCTTGGGAACCTGGACTACACCTATGCCCAAGGCAAGCCTGGAGTCCTCACAAGACTTGGCATTTGTTTTTGGCTGTATTGGAAATTAAAGCCAGGACCTCACATGTGCTTAGCAAATACTCGAGCTATATTTCCAGTCTTTTATTTATTTTTTAAATCTATATTTTAAGGATTTATTTTTCCTTTATGTGTATGAGTGGTTTGCCTCTGTGACAGACAAGAAGAGGACACTAGATCTGCCAGAAATGGGATTACAGATGGTCGTGAGCTCAATAAGATTTCAGATGGATGGAGGGTTGTGTAGATGGATGAAGGGATGCATAGATGGATGAAGAGAGTTGTGTAGATGGATGAAGGGTTGTGTAGATGGATGAAGTGTATTGTTTTATAGATGCAGTTAGTTGGATTTAGAAGATTGAGCCAAATGTGGGTAAGGCTGTGTCGCTGGGGAACAGGACCTTCCAGATGACGCCTTTCTTCTTCCCTTCCCTCCCTTCTCTCCTTTCCCTCTCTCTCTCTATCTCTCTCTCTCTCTTTCTTCTTTCTCTTTTCTTGGTTATTTTCCCCCTAAAACTAATGTAGTAAAAGTAAACTGAGTTTCTGAGATCTGAAATCTTATTTTCTGAGGTTCTACTAGTGATTTTACAAGTGGGATATGCTTTCATTTGATTTCTTTTTTGATGAAAAAGAACTGCCTAAGATTCACTGTAATAAGTGGTCTGGAAGTCATTAGAAATGATTCCCAAGTGCGGTAACATTGGTTTAACAAAAGCTGGGATATAAAGTCCGATTGAGACCACAGAACTCAGTCTGTACTCTTTCAGAAGAGTAACTATGTTCTTGCACCTCTATAGGATGCCCAATCTCTCTTTCTGTCTCTCCCTCCCTGCCCCGACCAGCAGCCTGTTCCAGAGTCTCCAGAGGTGTCAACTGAAGGTGGTAACTAACCTCTGTTTAGGAATCCATCACAAACCTCAACAAGTGGGCCTAGAGGAGAAAAGATACTTTACAATTCTGCTTCAGGAGGATGGAGATTGTTCTTTGTCCTTTGATAATACTAGATACGTGCACTAGTATTATCATAGCCACACATAATTATAAAAAAGGAAATTTAAAAAGAAAGTCAAGATTAACAGTTACCTGCCCCAGCCAGCAGGGTATTCAGCGTGGACCTAGACCTGGGAAGGAAGCAAATGGAAGGCAGGAACACAAAGGAACGGAAGGACAAGACAAATCTCTCTGTTCAAGTCCTCCCTAGCTTTATTATTACAGTCAATATTTATACAGAATCTCTGCCATGCAGGTAGCTGGGAGGAAAGGGGTGGGATGTTCAAAAGAATGTGAGGGGAAGTAACAGACAGGGTAGAATTGATATGGAAATCTATCTGTTATCAGTTGAGGGTCTGGGGAAGGTCACCTTGCTGATCTGAGAAGGTCAAAGAGAAAGCCTGAAATCATGGGTTAGCTTAACAATAAGGGTGTGTAATCTCTGGTGTTCCACTATCTAGCATAAGGACTGCTGGCTAGCTGTGGGAGCTAACTTACAAAAATGGCTAAGTTGACTTTGGCTCCCAACACCTCCCCTCCCTTCCCCTCCCCTCTCCTCTCCTCTCCGATGGTGACAAATTTAAGTAAATAGTACAACAGAAAAATGAATGTTGCAACAAAAGATATGAATGTTGGGAGGTTTTAATCATGTCAACCAGTGCTGTGCAAAGTCAGTGACATTTCAACAAGGAGCGAGAAGTTTTAGCAGCCACATGGACATAGCATATGATGGCCACTAGCCTGAAGCCAATCATTACATAATAGTGTAACTTCCTGGATCCATCAATGTTCATTTTATTCTTTAGAAGGAAAATCAGAAAAATGTAAAAGAATGCAACACAAAAACAAAGATGCTATATTATTTATAATTATCTAGCCATCAAAAATGGCATATCTTAAACATTAATCTACTTCATAAGTATATCTTGACGTAGAATGGATTGTATAAGATGCCTTCTCCATAGGCTAGTCCAAGTCTCTTCTTTTGGAGACACAAAGGTGCCAGGTGGAAAGGGTGGAAGAGGGGCAATCCGGGAGACTGGGAGGACACTAGCTTATGGCCCTGTTTTTTGCTTGGGTGGAAAAACAAACCATTATTTCCTATGTTTGTTTGCCGTGATGGTTGATTATATTTGACAGTTTACTGAACTAAAGAATATTTTAAAAATTTGCACGGAGAAGCTGCCATGTGGCCATTTTCCTATATCTAATAACATGGAGAAGCCTTTAGAATTAATTTATAAAATGATTTGAAGGAGTAGGCCGGAAGCAACTGAGAATTCTCTAAGTGGAGCTCAATTGGTGGCTGTGGTTGGGGTCCAGAAAAGCAGGGAGCCAGCAAGGATATAAACAGAACAGGTTTCAGGTGGACCTGGGAACTCTAGAAAGTGCATGAAGGCCATCCTTATCAAACTAGGGCAAGGGACTGAGCTGCATCTTGTCTGTTCCCTGAGACTCTGTGTTTACAGACAACCGGTAGCTTCCCCTGGCCGAGAGAAAAGAAGACATCACCATGTGATGAAAGGGTTACCATATCTTAGCTGCCTTCAGTTAGAATCAGGGATCCAAAAGAGCGCAGCAGAAAGACTTGAAAGGTTTGCTGTTCAGCCCAAAAGGGACTGCATATTAGGCTTTGTCAGGCGGTTGCGGTTAAAAAGCCAAGCACTTTCATTAGCACAATGAGTTAGATGGATACCCAGAAGGCATCTGGGTATGGGGTAAGTCCTCAGCCACCAGAAGCTCATAGATAAGGAATGCAAACTTATTTCAAATACTTCCCCCGGCAGAGATGTAAGAAAAGAGCCCCAGGGCAGGTGCCCAGGAGTTTTTTTTATCCACCCACAACTACCAACAAGGCCTTCAAAACTTCACATTAGCAGTAAACTTATCTGTGAGATGTTGGTTTTGAAGGCATGCAGAATGCGATGGATCCTGGTGGCTTCCAGGAAACATCAAGGAAAAGCCAGGGAGGCTGGAGAGTATAATAGGTTTAGAGTCCTGTGAGCAATCCCTGAAAGGGCAAGGTACGGCACTAAAGGATGAACCAAACCATGGAGACCCAGGTAGTTAAACATGCCGGGAGCGTGGAATGCTTGCTGGGAAAGCAGCAGGCAGCATGCGGAGCCAGCAGAAGAATGAGCGTTAGGGAAGCTGGCCTGTGGAAGACCATGGCCCCAGCTGGAAGCTGGCAGGCGTGCCCTGCAGGCAGCAGAGGTCCGTGTGGTGTGGGTGACACTGGAGGCTTTATTATAGAGTAAGGTGTAGGGAGAGAGGGGTAGGAGAGGATGGAGAGAGAAAGAGAAGGTGCGGGGTAGGGGTCGGGGGCGTCAGAGACATGCGCGCCCTCTAGCGGGGGAGGAGAAGAAGGAATAAGAGAAAAGCGAAGTGGGAGGGGGTCTTCTTTTTAAATGAAGCTTGAGGTCAGGATGCTGGGCTGGCTAGGTTATTGCTTATTGGCCAGGACTCCAGGAAGTGGGTGACTGCGTGGATTGCAACCACAGCTCATAGATCCAGGACTGCCCAAGCTCTTGGAAGCACAAATCCACCACAATGTGTCCCAGATATGGAGCAGATGTTTAGTGTTGCTCTGCTGGGCTTCAGTATTGCTTTGTATGTCATTCCTTCTTGCTAGTGTGCTCTGTTCTCTGATGGGAATCCCTACTCTACCATTGTAATTTGTGTGTAATTTGTGTGTAATTTGTGCTTTTGATGTCTTCTAGCCCACAACAGCTAAGTTTTCCTTGACAGGAGACTTTGCACTGATTTGGACTTTTAAGCAATGCTGGAATAGTTAAGAAGTCTCTTAACTAGTGATTATTAAAGATGAGCTGTGTGCATTTCACCTTGTAAGATAATGGAGGCTTTGGGGATCTAGACTCAGGATGCTATACCTTGGCTCTGAATTTTTAGTAATCAGTTGGCTGGGACCCTTTGGCCCTACCTAGGCAGAAATCATGAGAAGTTGAGGAAGAGTTCTTCGTGTTGGCAATACCAGGATTTTGGGTGTTCAATGTCCAGACCCTGGACTGGCAGACTCAGAAGTTCACAGCTCCAACCTGAGAGGTAGGGGTCTGCTGCTGTGAGTTTTTAAAGCTGTTGATCTTTGGTTCTAGAGATTCAGGATGAAAGCTTACTTCTCTCTGGATTGTAACCATCAATAACCCCACTACTTAGCAGCTGCAATAACCCTGGGGTTCTAGCAGCAGGCAATGTCTGCTAGTGTTCTAACTTCTGAACATCCTCAGACATTGGGGTCCTCGGCTCCCACAGGCTCAGGGTGTTGGGATCCTTGGTCCTTGTATCATGTAGCTCCTTGGAAGACTTCCAGTGTTTAAGGCCCACAGTTTCTTCAGTTCTTCACAGTCTTAGTCATCCCCACCACCCCTGCCCCCAGGCCTGATCATTCTCTGGAACCATTCAACTGTTCTCTGGATTCTGGTGTGATGTCACTGTCCTGCTGTCTCCGCTGTCTCCACTGTGTATCATCACCTCTGCTCGCTCTACTAATGATAAGGATAAAAAATAGTCTAGACGGGGCTGGAGAGATGGCTCAGAGGTTAAGAGCACTGACTGTTCTTCCAGAGGACCTGAGTTCAATTCCCAGCAACCACATGATGGCTCACAACCATCTGTAATGAGATCTGGTGCTCTCTTCTGGCACACAGGCATAGTGGAGGCAGAATGTTGTATACATAATAAATAAATCATTTAAAAAAAATAGTATAGAAAAGCTCCTTGAGGAAATCAATTAATCAGGTTTAGGACTACAGCAGTAGGGACATCCCAGGAGGCTGTTTCTGGGTTGACTCAAGACGGGATTGGAACTGACTGTTTTTATAATCAGAGGGAGCAGAGCAAAAATGTCCCAATCGGGCACAGACTTTCATACAAAAGAAGGGCTGTGATGACCTGAACAGATTGCAGCACAGTCTTCCCTGTAAATAAAAGACTGTGCTGATCACGGGAAGTGCTCCTTCTCTGGGAACCAGAGTTTACTGAGATTTGTGATGGAAAAAAAGTCCAATACAAGCTGTTTAAAAAATTATAGCATGAATAGAGCCTTTTGAAGGAAGAGCTAGGCAGCTGGGGATGCAGGGAAACTTCCTCAGGGCATCTGTGGAGAGCTCCAAGCAGCCAGCTGCTATGACAGCAGTATCTGCTTGCCTGAGAAAGGGTGCTTCAGCTGACAGTCTTCTTTCTGATAAAGGCATAATGAAGGGGCCTGGCAACTGTCAATCAGGGAGTCAGATCTCTCTGGTCTCCACGAACTTAGTCTATGTAACCGTTAAGATGAACATTAACAGGGGTGCTTGCACTAGAGTTACTCTCCTATGCTAACAGTACTTTAACTATATTTAATAGTACGACCCTCTCAACCAAATACAGCCATGCCTCAGAATACATGACTTTCGGGATTTTGACCTTGTTACAAGTCGCTCAGAGGCAGGAGCTGCAGAGAGCCGTTCACATGGCTGTTCTCACAGCTTGGCATCTGGGGAAGAAGCACTGCTGCTGCTGCAAGATGCCTAAGTGCCCTTTGGTCCTGAGGCAGAGGTAAAGAAAGCTCCAGCAAGCCTGGGGAGCTGTTCTTGCATTTGTGTGCAGCAGCTGCAGGGCCAAGGAGCTGAGGTGATGCTTTCCTGTCCTTTACCTCAGCTGGGAGACGCTCACCATCTACACAGGTTCCCCAGATCAGGACTGTGAACCTAAAATTTCATAATAAAAAAGTAACTATATCTCATTCAAGTTGGACCCTGTTGCTTTATCCATGGATGGCACAGGCCTGTTGGCAGAGAAGAAACTTCTGACATTTCTGCCAATAACCACATTTTCATGTTGCCTCGTACAGGAGAGAAAATAGAAGGTTGGGAACAGCAAGCTAGACCTCCAGTTGTAAAACACGGATAGTTAGCCTGAGGTTTGTTTCCTCAAAAACACAGGTCAGGGGCTGAAAGGGAGGATGCCCTGTCTCAGGTCTAGGCCTTCCTAAGAACTTCAAAATCCTGTTAGACAATCACCATCATGACATGGCTGGGCCCTTCCACACTTGGGATCAGAGGTCCTGTGAAGGGCCTCGGGAGGAGAAGAGATGGCTGGAAGCTGTGGCAGAGCCGCCCTGGCTGCGCTGCTGGTTTACTGTATTGACAGGTGCCTGAGACCAGGGCTTCCTTCTTCTTGCTTCTGATGTTGTTAGAAGTCAGGACTGCTCCCACGAGTGAAAGCGGGGTGGGGCCTTGGGCACTGAGATCTGCAGGAGGATGGCAGGGAGAACATGGACGGAAGGTCCCAGTTCGTTTACAGCGCTTCCGGGACGTAGGGGAAAGCGTTTGCCTCCGGGAAGTTCGGAAACTTCAACAAAGGATCACAGATGTGCGTTTCCTTCCTCATTTTCTCCGTCATCAGCCAGTGAGGATGCAACTATACTTCAGTGTCCCTGTGTCCGCGGGATAAGACTGAAATAAAGAAATAAACCTCATCCAGATGAACCCAAAGGTGCCTTAGCCCTGAGCCTCGACTTTCCTCCTCACAAATCATGCACTTGAGCTCGCAGCTGAACCCAGGATAGGAACGGTGTGAGGCACAGGAAGGGGTCAGAGTTTAGGAGAAAAAGACTACACTGAGTGAAGCAGGGTTACCGTTTGGGGGTGACGTGCACCCCAAAGACTCGTGTGGTAAAGGTTTGGTGGCTGGTCAGTGGGCTTCGGGAAAGTGAATGGACCATAAGGCTTTAACCTCCTCAGTGGATTCAGAAATTGATGGGTTATGTAAATGAGGAGGTGGGGCTGGGTAGAGGATGTAGGTCCCCTGGATGAGCCTTTGATGCAGACAGGTATCTGTTATATTATCTTCCTGTCTCATCTCTCCTCCTACAGCATGTTGATGTTCTAAAGGTGAGTCAAAATAAAACTGGCTCCTTTAAGCCATTTTCTTGGGTATTTTGTCACTGTGGTGAAAAGGGACCAACACACACAGTTACAAATATGGAGGTCTCTTTAAACAGAGAGAATTCCAGAATGACAGATTCCAAATAGTGAACACCAAAATTAGGCCTGGAGGCTTCCGGTCTCTGGCCCCTTGGCAGTTTACATCAGGGCCACAATACACACTCTCTGCTGATGTGTCCTGAGCTCCACGCTGCATCTGGCACTGTGGAAGGACACTCCGTGGTGCTTTGCTCATCCAGCAGTTTTTCTTGGCTGGTTTCTATTGCTTCATCACATTTAGAGAAGGAATGAGCACAGATTCAATTCTCCACCAAGCACACTCCACTCCTTCAGCTATAGCCTGTATCCTCCCAAGGAGATGCAATTATTTTTCTCTTAGTTTTTGGCATTCCAGGTTGCAGAAAGGGGTGGGCACTACACTGAGAAATCATGTATACTCTCCTCTCTGTTCCTGCTGGCAAATATTAGGACTGAGCGGACCTAGACAGAACCTGGCTTACTTCCTGTTCTGCAGATAAGGAAATCAGATTCAGGAAGGTGGGTTTTTCTAAAGACCCCCCCCCCCGCCAGCTGGCAGGTAGTAGAATGGGGTGTGTGTGAAGTGCATCTGAGCTGGCTTCACCATCCCAGGCTGGCTCCGTGTAGTCACCATGACAACAGAGGACATAACACTACAGGAGCTCCTTCCCTTGGCTCCTCCTGACTGGTTTCAGGAATGGTGCTTCTGCAGCAAGCCTTGTAGGGATGGGTGATTAAAGAGAGGTCAGGGGAGTCTAGTCCTCTGCCTTGGACTGACCCTTTCAAAATCGGCAGCAAGCTCTTTGGGCTGTCTTAGGTGAGGTTGGGAACACTGATGACATTAGGGTGATCTAACTTCTGTCCAGTTCTTCCTCTAACCCCTGTCAGCTGGGGGACATTCACAGGTTCTGAAGGGCTGCCACTCAGATGCAGAGGCATGACCCTCCAGGGTTAGTTGGACCAGTAGGGGAATACCCTCCTCTGCTGAGGTGAGATTCAGACAGCTGTTCCAAACGTAATGCTTCTCTATTAATGGACAAGTGTATTTACTGTTGTAAGGATCAAAGATTCACAAAAATATTCCTGTAGTGAGATTATGTGTTACATTGTAAATAATTGTCCCGCCTATGGGTTTAATAAAAAACACTGATTGGCTAAAGGCAGACAGGAAGTGTGGGCAGGGCTACCAGGCTAAGAAAACTCTGAGTACAGGAAGAGCAGACACAGACACCACAGAGGCGCCAGAGAGACAATGCAGATGCCAGGAGACACAGAGGAAAGAAGCTGAAATGCTGCTCTGAGAAAAGGTACTGAGTCGCATGGCTGAACAAGGTAAGAATCATGGGTTGAGTTAAGATGAAGGAGTTAGCAAGTCATATGCCTGGGCCCTAGGTCAATCAGCATAAAATTAATGTAAGCATTTGTGTGATTCTATGACTCTGTGGGACTAAGAAACTGTGGGTCTGTGGGGTCAAACCTCAAAGCTAGGCCTGCAAAGTCTGGGCCAGAAACCTAACACAACACATTCCTAATCAAGGCACTGCTCATCTTGGAATACAAGAACACACCAGACAAGATTTTAGCAATGTGGGACTATAATGGGAAACATCTTTAAAATGCCATGGGTATATCCAAGGGTATCTATGGTGAGATCCAGTCTGGTACCTAGGGATAGCTGGAATCCACTCAACTGCAGACTAAAAAAGTCTGTGTCTGACATCAGGACCTTCTATTTGGGGGCAGGGGATGAAGATTTAATGACTAAGAACTGGGGGTAAGACCAGGAATCTGTTTCCCTTACCTCTGGTCACCAGCGTAGTCTTGGAGCAAACGGGTGTCCCTCATGCTCTTCTTGGTGACAGGGAGGATCAGGTTCCCATTTATTAGCTACAAATAAAGTAAATGCTAATGATGGCAGGTAAGAAGTGAGTAATCTCACCACTGGGGGACCCCATTCTTTCCCCCCTGGTTATGCTGATGGGCAGATGGGATGGGCAATGCCAGGCCTTGAGGCCATTGGTAATCTAGAGTTTGCCGAATATAAGTGATCAAGCATGCAGAGCTCAAGAGAACAGTCCCTAAATAATATGTAAATACCCAGACAAGAACACCAATGAATTAATATTTGTTTATTGTAAATTGTTTATGGTTTACACATTACTAATGGCCAAATAACACCTGCTAGATGAAGACTTTCACCATGCTTCCCAGTTGGGATGTCCTGTCCTTTTCTAAAAATTTAAACTTTAAAAAATATTTATTTATTTATGTGAAATGGTGTTTTTGCCTACATATATAACTGTGTAAGGGTGTCAGATCTGGGAATTACAGACAGTTGTTAGCTGCCATGTGGATGCTAGGAATCGAACTCAGGTCCTCCGGAAGGACAATCAGTGCTCTTAACTGCTGAGCCATCTCTTCAGCCCCCTAAAAAATTAAATTTATCATAAACCTACTCTGACGTCAACATGATCAAGCCTTTCTTTGACCCTCACATCTAACACAACAGGCATGCTGTCCCATGAATTCAACATGCTCTTTACAAGGCAAATTTATATACAAAATTGTTCTAATCTAGAGGGTATGTAATGATCACATTATTTTTTGCTGCAAAATCAATGATGGCCACATACACATAATACATTAGTAGACACAGAGCTCTAGATGAACTGTTGGTTATTAGGTGGTGATGGCCTGGAATGGAGAATTAATATACTTATTTAGTAGAAGTGGCTAAAGTAACATGCATCAGTGGCTGAAATCAATTAGAATACAGATTAGGTATATAAACACTAAAATGAAAGCTTAATTTTTGTTCAGTTTGACGTCTGGCATGTCTGAGTTATACACCTGTAAAATGGCAATAGCAAAAAAGAAATCAAACATCTAAATAGACATTGATTTATAGAGCAAGCCAAGCAGTGAATTCATCCCTTTTAAAAAAGAATTTTAGGGTTATGTTTATTTACTGTGTGTGTACCTAAGCAATCACCAGTGTGCATGTGCACAGGTTCATATATGTACTCACATGTGTTCGTACCATGATACATATGTGGAAGGGGAGGACAATTTGTGGGATTCAGTCTCCTCCTTTCACCGTGTGGATCCCAAGGATGGAGTTCAGCAAGTGCCTTGTCATCCTCTTGCCCCCTGAGTCCCTTTACTGGTCCAAACATGATCTCTAAAAGCAAACCCAGCAGAAGGCTCACCAAGCAATCACGGGGTGGGGGTATAATACAGAGACATTTTCTTTTCTTTTAAATTTTTTATGTGAGTTGGTGTTTTGCCTGCATGTATAACTGTGTAAGGGTGTCAGATCTTGGAATTACAGACAGTTGTTAGCTGTCATGTGAATGCTGGGAATGGAACTCAGGCCCTCTGGAAGAATAATCAGTGCTCTTAACCAGTGAGCCATCTCTCCAGTCCTCTCTGTTTTCTTTTAATTTTTCAAGACAGGGCTTCTCTTTTACAGTCCTGGTTGTCCTATTCTCAAACTTACAGAGATCTGCCTGTCTCTGTCTCCTGAGTGTTGCGATCAGAGGTGTGTGCCTTCATGCCTGCCTTCAAAAACCATTTTTTTAAACCCTTTGCTTTTAACTGTACGTAACTGCAAGTCAGGAGCTCTGCTGTCCCGCACAGATGAAGCTGTGCCCTGCCTCCCTGCTCCTTCAGTGTGATTAGAAGCAAAGCTTTGTTCATGAGTGAGAAGGGAAAGAAATGCTCTCCTGGGTCACATCAAAACAATTACATGTTCATCCTGTCATGTTTGAGCACGTATACATAACAATGTATTGTAGTACCACAAATGAGACTCAGAGCCAATTATCAGGGGAAGACTGAAATATCAGAGAGGAAGCACCAAAGTCAGTTCTCACCAAGCTGTCTTGCAGTTTCCTCAGCCTCACTCCTGGTTGGTTCTTCCAGATGCTTCTGTTCTCTCTGGGTTTCTACAAGCCCTTATATACCCTATCCCATCCAGGTTAGGATTAAAGGCATGTAGCCTTGAACTCACAGAAAAAGAAGAAGTTCTCTCTGGAGATATGGGATCAAGGGTGGAGGTTACTACTCCTGGCTTTCCTTGTGCTGGGATCAAAGGTGTGTGTGATTGACTCAGCTGTTTATCCTTGTATTCAAGCATCAAGGATTTCCTGAGCTGTCTGCCTAGGATTTGACTGTATGCTCTCTCCCCAATATTCAGGTTTTATTAAGTGTGTAATATATGTCCACAAGGTACGTTTGATGATACAGTGCCAGTGACTTAATTACATATACATAACAATGTATGTTTGATGATACAGTATCAGTGACTGAATCACATATATACATACACTAACACATACAAAGCAATGTATGTTTGATGATACAGTGCTAGAGACTGAATCACACATCCACATTGCAATATTGAATCATAGTTATTGTTGACTTGTCTTTCATTGATAGTTATAGTTGACATTATTTGAGGCAAACAAAATCTCCCAGAACATATATATTTCAATCCCTCCCCACCTTTTGTCCCCTCCTACAAGACAATGAATAAGAGAACTGTAGAGGCAAAAGCTGCTAGCTGGTTGTCACGGTAGCCACTATGGGCAGCATTTCCAAGGGTTCAGGTACTGTCATCTCCTGTCTTGGCTTATGTGGGCCTGAGTCATCTGCTTGGTGGCCCATTTGTGGTCAGTGGCCAGTCCTAGGAAGCACATGATGTCAATGAAACAAGTGACTGGGTTGAAATTGAAGCCAAATTCACTCACAGAATAGTCAAAGGGAAAGGTGTGGTGGTAATTGTGGAAGCCTTCTCCTGAAAGACAAAGTGTGCCTTGAAGCCACACCATTGCCACCTCCCTGCATGGATGGTGTTAGTTTGGGGTTTTTATTTATTTTTTAGATTAGGATACAAAGTAGTGGGTTTCATTATAGCATCTTCACACGTATGTGTCATAATGTAATTCTTGATTGTCCCCCTTTCTGCCTGCTCTTCTAGCCGCTGCCTTGCTGTAGCTGGCCCTCCCATGCCCAGTGAATGACCTCTTTGCTTTCTTATCGAATGTCCCCTACTTCCCACTCCTTCCCTTCCTCCATTAAAAGCTCCCCTCCTGCAGGGACCCACTTTCTAGTTTTTTTTTTTAATATTTATTTTTATTTTATGTGAATTGGTGTTTTGCCTGCATGTATTACTGTGTAAGGGTGTCAGATCTTGGAATTACAGACAGTTGTTAGCTGCCATGTGGATGCTGGGAATCGAACTCCTGTCCTCTGGAAGAACAGTCAGTGCTCTTAACCGCTAAGCCATCTCTCCAGCCCACTTTCTAGTTTTATGAGTGACATGTACATAAGCACACACACACACATCTATGTTCCGTGTATAAAATATGTGACTCTTGTCTAAGCTTAGCTTATTTTTCTTATCAAATATTTGGTTCTAATCATTTTCCTGTGAATGTCATGAGTCTATTTGCCGTGTAACTGCATGAAAACCCATTGTGCATATGGACCACGTTTTTTTACCCACCTGTTGATGGACATCCAGACTGGCTCTCTTTCTAGATGACACTAACTGAATGGCCATAAACATAGATGCCTACATAGAAGTTTCATCAGTGTTTAGGCTCTACCTTGTTTAAGGCTGTTTCAGACTGTGAGTTTGGGCAAAGGACTTAGCTCCAGCCCTTGGAAGCATTCACTCAATTGCTAGACAGGCTAAGTTGAACAAAAAATAAAACAGTTGTTCAACAGTACCACATTAGCTTTCCAGGGTGGATGGCAGACAGGATGCTGCTCCCTCGGGGCTGTTCTTCTCAAGTTAAATGCTGCAAAGCTGACAATAGGTCATTATTTTGACAGGTATTCATAAAAGGAAGGTAGTCTCTGTAAGCGGGAGTGTTACAAACTTCCTTCAAGGTTGGGTGGGGGAAATAAAGAAGTTCAGACAGGTGAGTGAATTAAAGAGCCAGCCCCTTAAATATCTGGTCTACTGAACATTATTCCAGTCTCCCTCTGGCTTGTTTTCTTTCCTTTTATTTCCAGAAGAGTCATTTCCATGAGAGACCTGAGAGCTTTGCTTATTTGATTTTCTTTGTCTTCTATTAATTTTTTCAAAGAACAAAAACATATGTTGTCACATCTAACAATACAGTCATTTTAGAATGACTAAACTGAGCTAATTAACATTACATTCCCTCCATACTTAGTTTTTGTGGTATAACCCAAAAGACAATTTTAAGAACACAATACGCTGTTGACACTCATAATCACCATATTGTACAACAGACCTTTTTAGTTGATTTTTTTATCTAATGGGAAGTGTGTGTGTGTGTGTGTGTGTGTGTGTGTGTGTGTGTCCTCCAATACCCCTCACCCTTCCTACATCGTCCAGGACTCATTGAGCCTGTTTTGCTCCGTTTCTTTGAGTTCTGCGTTTGAGGTCCAGCATATATGCCAGCTGCAGCAGCACTTGTCTTCCTTTACCGATGTACTTCCCTATTTGCTGCAGCATTCAAGTTCGCTTCGTGTGACCCGATGAAGAACACTGTGTGTTACACACTCACCTAGCACACTGACTTTGGCAGCTCTCCATTGGTGAACATCCATTCAGTCTCTTGCTATTGTAAATAGTGCTTCAGTAAGCATGGGAGTGCAGATGTCTCTTCAGCAATTATTTTATTTGCTTTGGATATGCACACGTGTAAGCTTGCTTGATCATATGATAATTCTGGTTTTTTAACTTTAAAAAATCCTTTATATTGTTCTCCACAATGGCTAACTCATTTACAGAGGGAGGAGGAGGAGGAGGAGGAGGAGGAGGAGGAGGAGGAGGAGGAGGAGGAAAGAAAGAAGAAAGAGGAGAAGAAGAAAAGAAGAAGGAAGTCTGCCAACACTCATCTTGCATCTTTTTGAAAACAGCCATTCTAAAGTGAAATACTACTTCCTTTCGGTTTTAATTTTTATTTCCCCATGATCAGTTCATTTCCTTTAAGAAAGGGTTTCACAGAACTGAACTTAAAATTGAGTTATAATTCACAGAATTCCCATTTCTAAAATACAAATATAATGACTTTAAGAATTTTTCATAGAGTTGGACATTTTTAGTATTTCTCAAGAACCACACCTGCCCCACCTCATCCACCTTTCCCACACTCCTTAGCCATTACCCCCAACCTCCTTCCAATCCCCACCAGCCCTATATTCTGTCTTTATAGAATTAACTGCCTTAGACAGCTTGTGAATATTTTGCATTATAAAATGGTGTGTTTGTGTGTGCAGATGCCGTGACACACATGGAGATCAGAGTGTGGGTATATGTTAAATATTTAATAAATCCTGGGATATCAGAGAGACCACACAGTCAAATCCTTGGCAGACAGCTCAGAAAATCCTTGATCTTTGAATACAAGGATAAACAGCTGAGTCAGTCACACACACACCTTTAATCCCAGCACAGGGAAAGCCAGGAGTGAGACCAATACCCTTAATCCCGTAAATCCAGAGACAGAACTTCTTCTGTTTCTGTGAGTTCAAAGCCACACACCTTAATCCTAACCTGGATGGGATAGGGTATATAAGGGCTGTAGAAAACAGGCAGACACAGAAGTCACTGGCAGAAGTGACCAGGAGCCAGGCTGAGGAAGTTGCAAAGCAGCTGGGTGAGAATTGACTGTGGTGCTTCCTGTCTCTGATATTTCAGCCTTCCCCGATAATTGGCTCTGAGTCTTCTTTTCTTACAACCCAAAATCGTGCTACTACATCAGAGGGTGACTTCAGGGAGTCAGGCTTTTCCTTCTGCTGTGGTTCTGGGAATTGAACCCAGGTTGTCAGCTTGCACAGCAGGGATTTTTACTGGCTGAGCCATTTCTCCAGTTCTGTTTTGGACAGTTTATGTAAATGAAGTCATGAAGTATGCCCTTTGTGGCCGGCTCCTTTCACTCAGCACAGCGCTTTCAAGGTTCATCCCAGTCATATCATAGATCCTAACTTGATTCTTTCTTATTAATGAATGGTATTTCATTATATAAATATATTACATTGTACAGATCTCTCTGTCAGTTTGGACTCTTTCCCTCTTTTTAATTGCTATGAATAATGTTGCTATGACTATTCATGTTTTTTAAAGACACATTATCATTTCTGTTAAGCATTAGGAGTATAGCATAAGCCCACACAATGGCCACTGTTATTAACTGTAGAGAAGCTGACTCCCCCTTATTCCTTGCTTATCTTTTATTTTTAATTACAGTTATTGTTTTTGATTTTGTGCCTGGGCCTTCACTGCTGGTCTGGGTAGATGTACGGCCAATGTCTAGCTCTTTAGGACCCGTCTCCACCATGCTGTTTGGTTGCCTGACCCACATGTGCCTTTATGAGACACGGTAACCTGTGTTGTCCCCACTTCTGTCTGAGCCCACCACTGAGGCTGGATGTGGTTCCTCTATTTTAGCTCACTCAAGATACAGAAAGAGAGGGAAAAGCAGCAGAGGGGAGAAAATTTCTTTCATAATCTGAAGATTTCCCTACCTCATGACTGCACAGCTCCAGCTCATCATACTGTTCCTGTCAACACAAGTTGACAAGACCATAGGATCCCCAGGATCTTAATTGGATAATGGATGAAACGGTAACAGTACTCACCACCGAGTGACAGATACTGTTCCTACGTAGAGCTCCCCTTCCCAGCTTGGTCTCTGCATGGTGCTCAGCTTTACCAAAGAGCCTGAGCTGCACCTGGGGAGGTGCAGCTGATATCTGAGTCCGTTGCTGCATGCTGAGCACAGCACTGAGGACTCAGTATTAACTCCCGTGACCCCCATGCCTTTCAGCTGACTGCTATGATCATCCCTGTTTTAAAATGAGGGTAGAAATAAACAGAAGGGACAAGTAACTCACCCAAGACCACACAGCTGGCACTGAAAGCGGAGCCACAGAAGGCCTAATTCACGCTAAGCACTTCTACAAGCACTGTGTATTAGCTCATCTCACCCTCCAGTGACCCAGGGAGGAGGGAAGGGCTACTTGTTGTCTTATTACAGATAGAATACAAACTGTTGAGAAGCCAGATAGTGCCCAGAGAGCAAACGGAGGATCCAGGATGTAGCCTAACTTGGAAGTTTCACTGGCCTTACACTTAGCTACTCGTGTCCCATGAGCCTCCTTTCTTGCTGTAGCATGCTTGAAGACCTTTTTTTTTTCTGACAAATGACTGGATAGCCAAGTCTAGAGTAGTCAAGACTGTTTAACAGAAAAGCAATTTCTGCTTCTTCTGTAGGGAAATTTTCATGATGAAAGTAACTATTGTACCATTTATTGATCATCATCTCTGTCCCAATGCTGTACTGAGCAGTTTGTATGCTCTAGCGGCAGACGTTGCTACTTCCCATCTGACAGATAAGAAAACCAGAAAGCAGAGAACTCGCCTGATTTGTCTGAGGGTGAGGATGCCAAGCCCAAGTTCAATTTCTCCACACTACTCCACTGTAGGGAGCTGCGTTGTACCACGCCCTAAAGGTGGCGCTGGTTTCCGCCTTCCACCTTTCTCGATGGTGAGTGCTCTCGGGAGTAAACAACTCCTTATTGGCTGTAGGCGAGGATGGTGGCTTGCTTCCGGCGCCTGGGGACCTATGGGCAATGTCTACGTGGCTTACCGGGATTGGAGGCCCAGAGGGTATTTAGCCACGAGCGGACATCCCCCCCCCACCACGGGTCGTTCGTTGTTTGTCTAAGAGTGAGTGAGTCGTTCGTCATATGCCTGAGAGTGAGAGTGAGAGTGAGTGAGTAAGAGACAAGAAGATAATTAAAGGCCTGAATAAACTGCAAAGAGAAGGATCTGGTGTTGCGTGCTCCTTGCTGGCGAGCACGCGACACTCCACTTTCTTTTTTATAGCCACAAACTTTCCTTCCCACAAAGTCAATAACGTCTGGACTGCCACTCCCCCACTGGCTCTCAACACCCTACTCACCAATGGCTCCCAGAGCACCGAGTAGGTTCTGCCAAGGGCTGACATGTTGTCATAAGGCCGCTTTCCATACATGTGGGCAGCACTGTTGACCAGCCAGGTACTGTTGAGGGTGATGGTGTATCAGAGAACGGAAGCCAAGAAGTAGGAATGCCACCGTCTCTCCCCAGAAGTACCAGGGCACCAATGCAGGGAGCACAAAGCACATGAACATCACACTGATCTTATAGTACCTATGAGGAAGAACACCATGCCATCACCTGAGCTGTGGGGCAGGGGTGGGGCCATGAACACATATGGCTACAGAAGTAGGGCAAGTAGCTTTTGAGAAATAAGATGGGCAGAATGCTGTTGAAAGTGGTCAGCTTTTCAGCAGACTTTAGAAGAGTTTCCATGTAAAATAGTCAACACTATGCCATGCAATCCCATGTATCTCTGAGATAGGTTTATCCTGTTACCATTAGTCTGAGCTGGCTCCTGGGTATTTCACCTATCAATCTGATAGTCAGGCTTACTTGAATAATTTCAAAAAAAGCCAGTATTTCTTAAATAATTTTAGAAGCATGATTCTGGAAAAAAAAAAGTGTATGATTTGCCACTAACAGTGTTCTCTATACATCAGATATTACACTCCAAATCAGCACAAAGCATAAACAACCTCAGTACGGTAGTGTAGACTGTGAGCCCAGCGCTCAGGAGGCTGGCACAGGAAGATCAAGAGTTCAAATCTCTCCTGGGCTATAGAACAAGATGCTGCCTCAAAAAATAAAGTGTGGATATAATCATACAGTGACATAAAAAGTAATCATTTAATGGTAGGTTACTGACCCAGATATGGTGATACATACTAGGAACCCTGCACTTTGGAAGATGAGGGGCTTGTGAAGTTGAGGCCAGCCTGGATGACAGAGTGAGACCCTGTCAGAAAGAAGAAAAAAAAAAGACCCTGAAAATAAAGTGGAAAAAGTACCAGAGCCAGCAGGAAGGAGAACCACTGGACATTGCTAATAGAAGGCATTTTGACCCTCACAGGCCTCCTTCTCCCCATCCCCTCTTTCTTCTTCCCTCCCCCCCCTTTTTACAACCCAAGCTTTTCAAAGCTTCCTCTCCCAGGCCTATTCTGAACCAGTTTCTTGTTGAGCATGGACTAGTGTGCCATGGACCTCTTTCACTCAGTTCTCACAGAAGATCCAGGACAGGCATGCCAGCAGTCAGGACCTCCAACCTTAGAGAGCTGCCCTGGCCTCCTCCTGGCTCCAACTCTGTGAGGGTCCATTGAGGTTTGGCTATAGCCTACGGAATTCAGTCTCTACTCAGAGCCTTCTACCTCCTCCTTCTAAACTGTCCAAGGAGCTAGCTACCTGCCAACTATGGCTCCAGGTCCCAAAGCTCCACTCTGCCAAGGCTGTCAACACCTTGTGCAGAGAGGGGCCTCCAACATGGCCTCCCCCAGAGCAAGAGGAAAACACAGTTGTGGGCTTCATTGGCTAACATGATCACACCAGCCAAATTCCCTTTTCCTGAAAAAGAGAGTCTTTCTTTTTCTTAAAACCAAAGTGAAGCAATATGAAAGCAACCCAACATCAAGACCCTAGATCCTTCTCATCCCAAAGAAGCACAGCAGGTCCAATCGTAGACAGTGTCTGTCCTGGCTCCCCGTGGGCTTTCTGTGTGCACAGTGGTGTCGATAAAAGGATGATTGTCAGGGGCCAGGGTAAGGCCATGTGGGATGATTGTGTGTTGAGTTTTTATACCCAAAACTGTTACTCTCCATGACCATTTCAGACTCTTAGAATCTGTCCCATGTGGATAAGATGCTGTCCATCATAGCACCAGCCTAAGGCAGCTGGTCTGCATTTAATTACAGGAGAAGCCCAGCACAGAGATGGCTCACCAACTTCCTTCCTTAACAACACTCAGGCCAAATACCCTTGCCAACAGCCCGCTGACAATTTCCAGAAGGCCTCCCCGTGGAACACTCCTGCAACACACTCAAGACTCCTTTCTTCAATAAGTAGTAGGGAGGAAAGCTAGAGAAGGACCATTGGTATTTTCTGGCTTTTTGCTAAATGGATTTTTGAATGTTATAAAACATCACAGAGCATTTAGCTACTCAACTCGGCTACTCCCAAGCTATGCGACCCTGAGTAGATTATTTTCTTGTGCCGAGCCTCAGCTTTCTCATCTGTAAACTGCTGGACTAAGAACAGATTTATTAATGCCAGTTTTGATCCTTAGCACTGAGGTGCCAGCAAAGACAGCAGACAAAAGTCACTTTTCTTGTGGAATGAAGGCAGCCTGTGTGCCTGATACATTCTGATAAGAATGGCAAGCGCTAGGCAGTACAGATGGAACACAGAGTCCATTAGTCATAGATACAAGAAAGACAATATATTAAGGGCAGGGCTATGAAAGAAGGTGTCTGGGAAGAGCCTCACTTACACTGTGGATTCTCAGTGAAGACATTTGGCTAAGTGTGGAGGAGGAAACACCCACGTAAAGGCTCAGGAGACTTCAGGGAATGGCAGGAGAGGACAGTGGAAGGAACAAGTGAAGGGAACAGGGGCGGGGAGGGGGATTTAAAAAAGAGGTCTTAAAGGGGCTGTGGTAGTGATGCAAATAAGAGGGTGATGGTTTGGATCAGGTGAATAGGAGCGACTACATCCAGATCTGTTTCCAAAGACAAGCGACAAAGTTGGTTCGTTGTTTTGTTTTAAAGGCCTTGATGTTGGAGAGGAAAGATGGAGTGAATGAAGGAAGAGATGGATGTGGAGACCCTGTTAACTGACACAGAGAACAGCTTCTGGCTGGGAGCAGCACGTGAGAGCTTAGCCTGGGGCCCAGAAGCTCTGGTGAGCATTTCTATTTTGAAGACTTTACTACATTGTAAACATGGATGCCTATACTGTCTTGCCTTCTGATGTGCACTGGTTTTGTTGAGGCATCCATAGTCCTCCTCATAGTCATATGCCAGGGAATGTTGGTCCTTTCCATGTTAGTTCATGGGCTCAGAGCCTATCATGATCAAATCTAGCTTGTCAATGACTAATTCTGGAATGGACATGTGGCACAGTAGTGACTAGGGGTATGAGAGAAGAATGACTGTTTTAAAAAGGAAATAACAAATACTAATGAGTCTGGAGAAACAACAGCGCTTGCCCACACACTGGTAGGAGTGTGGGAATGTTAATGGTGCAGCCACTCAATAATAACAATAATAATAATATTAATAATAACTTACTCAAAAAGTTAAATTTCAAGGGATGACATGGCTCAGGAATTCTCCTTCTGGTGTATATCCAAAAGAACAGAAAACCAAGACCTGTGGTAGAATGTTCTCTGTATGCTGTAAATAAAGGACTGTTTTGGCCTATGCACAGCACCATAGAAGTGGGTGGAGAATCAGAGGACAGACAGGTAGAAGGAGGGGGGAGTTAGTTAGTCTCTTTCTGACCCCTAAGGAAGAAACATGTAACGAATTCAGATGAGCTGTGGGCCGGGACACGTGGCAGATAGAATACAAGAAATGGGTTGGATTAAGATGAAAGAGCTAGCTAGTAATGTGCTTGAGATGTGGGCCAAATAGTATGAAGTTAATATAAGCATCTGATTCATTTCTTTGGGGAACAAAAGCCACCGCAGGCAGATCTGAACCTCCGGGCCCAAACGGGCCCGGAAAACTTCTACAACAGAGACCTGAGCAGATATGCAGTTACCTCTGCTTATAGCAACGTTATTCACAGTAGCCAATGTGCACAGACAACCCAAGTGTCCATTGATAGATGAATTCACATACAAAAGGCTATCAGTCCACACAGTAGGACTCTATTCAGGATTCAGGTAGAAGTTATTAGCAGGAAGAAGAAAAATAAGACATATGACTATTTAGTACATAACAGGGTTTTTGTTGGGGATGATAACTGTTTGAGTGATATGATAGTGATATTCTAGTTTCTTTCCTGTTGCTGTAACAAACACCATGACCAAAAAGCATCTTAGGGAGTAAAGGATTTATTTTGTACTACAGCTTTCAATGTGTCATGCGAGAATGCTAAGGCAGGAACCTGGAGGCAGGAACTGGAGCAGAGACTGCGGGAGAATGCTATTTACTGACTTACTTCCCATGGCTTGCTCAGCTACTTTTCCTAACAATCAAGAGTCACCTACTCAGGGAGGTGCTATCCACATGGGCTAGGCCTCCCACATCAGTAATTAATCAACAAAATGCCCCCCAGATACACTGCAAGGCAATCTGGTAGAGGTGATTCCTTAGTGGAGAATCCCTCTTCCCAGATATGTCTAAGTTTGGATCAAACTGATAAAAATCAGCTATGACAGATGGCTATCTATCCGTGTGAATGTCTTACAGCCCTAGAACTTTACACTTACAAATAGTTAAACTGTAATATATATATATCTACATATATACATATATATTATCCCTACAAAAAAGTGAAGATATGAGGAACTATTTTTCACAACTCAAAAGTCACGGGGACCAACATGGTTGTGTTTCATACAGTGACCCCTGGTGCCACCAGCCATGGCTCTGACCAGAAGCAGCCTGAGAAACAAAACTGATCTCTTAAGATGCCAGAATGGAAAGATGGAAAAAGCCCTTGTGCTACCAGCCTGGGGCTGCTATGTCCTTGATTCTTTTCTTTGTTTAAGCCAGGTGAATCAAGATTTTTCTCAGGAGAAGTTTAAAGCATAGCCAGAATGCTGTCATATGCCACACCAATTCCTTCTTAGAATGAAAGTGTTATACTTCCCAGGCGCTGATTGTAGTCAGAAGTTACTGGCCTGGCCCAACTCTGAGGTTCAGACCAGCAGTCTGAAATTATCACACAAAGGCTTATTAATTAATGGTAATTAATTACAAGCTGTTTGGCCTATGGCTCAGGCTTATTGCTTGCTAACTCTTACTCTTAAACTAACCCATGATTCTATTTATGTTTAACCATGGGGCTTGGCACCTTTGCTTCAGGGCAGCATTCTTGTCTTTCTTCCTCTGTGTCTCCATGGCATCTCCTGCCCTGCTTTTCTGCTTCCCAGAATTCTCTTAGTTTATCTGCCCTGTCTATACTTCTTACTGGCCAATCAGCATTTTATTAAACTAATACGAGCAACAAATCTTTACAGTCTATAAGAGTATAGTCCCACATCAGCTGATAACTCTACCACTGGCAGAGAATCACTGTACCTGAGGTACAGCCCCTCCACTCATGACTATGCAGTGAATGGATGCAGGCAGCAGACCACTGCCTGGATTGAGTGTCTGTAGTGTTGGTTGACTCTGCTATTGACACTGAGCAGAGGCTAGCTTCTTCTCTTATCCATTCCTGCTCCCATCACTTTTCCCATGGGCATTGATCCTAAGGGCATTCACAAATGGACTTCCTCTAAGCTAGCCTCTGAGGTGACTGTTGTAACAGTTCCTACCGATTAAAACATTCCTTCCTGCAGGAAGGCAAACAACACAAACAGTTTGAGGAAGTCCCTGAAACTAACCAGATTCACTAGGCCCCTCCCAGCCAGAGTAAGTGATAAAAGCTGAACGTCCCTCCCAGACAAGCCACACTGCAAAGAAGACTCTGAGACTAGACCAGCTGTCTTAAAGAAACAGAAACCAGAGAAGCTGCCTGGAAAAGGTTTAGACCAACTGAAACACCTGGAAAGGACAATTTCTAAATTACTGAGCTGTTTACAGGCTGTGCTGTGTGCTCCAGGTTCCCAACTTTGTGAACTGTTCCCTGTGCCCAGGTGGGATTCGTTGATGCAGCTGTCTGTAAATCATTTCTGCTCCTGTAAGTGACCCTTCACCCATAGTCCTGTAAGTAACCACAATAAAACTCACTGGGTCACCAAGTTGGACTTGGATGGTATCCATACTTTGGTCTATTGTGGGCTCTCTGTCTAAGGTAAATAGATGTGTGTGTTGTGTCTTCCCAGGAAAAGGTTGCCTCATAAATATATGGTGGTAGGCAGATTCTGGGCACTATCAAGGATACAGAAAATACTTCTAAATATTTGTGGACTGAATAAATAATACTTTGGTTAATAAATAATGAATTCTTAATTTCTCAGAAAAATAAAATCGCTGCAGTAATTTTAATAAAGCAAGTAGATTAAGTATCGAGATTTCTTTTTTTAAAGACACAGTTATACAGTAAATGAGCAGTCTGTTCCGGGACTCTGTGAGAAGCTTACCTATTCAATTGTCCACTCTGGATTGTAGACATAAAGATGCCAGCCTGTAACGGTGTTCTTACACCCTGCTAGCAAGAGGGCTCCTTGAGAGATTCCCATCCCCCTTTAAAAGAACCATTTCTGACCATAAACTTCTGGGTTTTTCTCCAGTCAGTAAAATATCTAAAAACAATATGTAGACTTACTTAACCATCATTCTCATGGGTTCAGTTTTGCTTTGTAAAGTCAAAGTTTGCTTTCCTGAGAAAATTTTTGCCCTGAACTAGGAGAAAACTAAGGCAAAAGGTAAGAAGGTCAAGACCAGAGAGAAGGTGGTAAATACGGAAACAAGAACAACCCACAGAGTGTACTGTCTATCCTCACATATCTAAAACCAGAGACTCACATATTTAATCAGAATTACGAAAGCACTCCTAGCACCCTGCTGGTAATTCCAAAGCTTCTTCCCACCATCTGAAAACAGCTCAGGAGGAAGGTCTATGCTGGATGGTGGACGCAGTCATTCCCAACCAATACCACAATTGGAAAGATGTTCCTCAGAGTTTAGTCTAGGACAAAGGATCTATTTTTTATTTTCTTGAAACTTGTGGTGGTATACGCCTGTACTTCCAGAAGTTGGGATCCTGGGGCAGGAGGTTCAAGGCTAGCCTGGGATAGACAGTGAGACCTCAACAAAACTAAAAATACTAAAAAATTAAAAATCCCTTTTTTCACACCAAATACCACTGCACATCAAGTGCCCTGATTTGAGTGTTGGTCACCCTGTGCAAATATACATGGAGTGCTAACCTTTGGAATCTTTCCCCATTTCAATAAACCAGAAACAAGAAGAAAATGAAAGCATTGGAAACAGCCTGGAGACCCAACTGTGTTCTATGAAAACAAATTCTGGATCCACCCCACACACCCAATGCGGATTTGATAAGCATAAAATTCTCATCATTCTTTTGGTGAGAAAAGAAATTGCTGTAGCATTTTCCCTACTGGTTGGTTGTCTCCAAGCACAGCAGTCTCAAGCTGGTGGTGTGTGAGATCTTCAGAGAGAAACGTATTAGAGCATGAAGTGAAGAGAGCCACCTGCCAGCCTCCAGAGAGGACAGCCTGAGGAAATGAAAGAAGAAGCAAACACCTCAATGGGTGAGAACAAGATTATAGCCCCGTGGATGTATCCTAATGATGAACAAAAAGCTGCCACAACCGTCCTGATTAAACAGGTTGCGTTACTGATTTTACTTAAAGCATCACCAGAAACTCATTTTCTTTTCACTTCTTGAATCTTATTGAGCAGCAGAAAAAAATAACGTGAGTGCTTACCAAACATTTATTTATAGGACAGATGACACCCTGGCAGTTCGCAAATAAGTGGCACATTCTCTTCCCCTGTATCGCTATGGGAGTATGGCTGGGGGTGTGGCTGGGCTATAGTTGGAGTGTGACTAAGGTGTGATGGAGTGTGGTTGGAGTGGGTCTGGAGGTGTGGCTGGGGGTGTGGCTGGGCTATGGTTGGAGTGTGACTAAGGTGTGATGGAGTGTGGTTGGAGTGGGTCTGGAGGTGTGGCTGGGGTGTGGCTGGGCTATGGTTGGAGTGTGACTAAGGTGTGATGGAGTGTGGTTGGAGTGGGTCTGGAGGTGTGGCTGGGGTGTGACTGGGGTGTGGTTAGAATGGGTCTGGGGGTGTGGTTGGGGCATGGCTGAGGTGTGGCTAGGGTATGGTTGGAGTGTGGCTGCGGGTGTGGCTGGGGTGGAATATGTTCTGTGCACAGCTAAAATGGAAGCTCTTCTGTGGAGTTTGACAGAAAAGCTTTCCCTCTTAGGACTGTTTAAGTTGCAAAGGGCTTTGTCTTTCATGTGTGGCACAAATGAAGATGATGATGATGTCCAGACTATCCTCTGACAACTCTCACCTGAACTCTGGGCCCAGCCTTGAGCCTATTGAGTCTTGATATCACTTATGCAAAGTAAACATCCCCACAGAAGGAGCCCTGTTCATCGGATGTCTAGAGGCACGGTCCTGGTCTTTGGCTACATCTCCAGCTGAGGAAGGAAGGAAACCATGGCTTCTGCAAAGCATCTTTCAGAACCTTGCCGAGCAGTGGGGGAAATGGTACTATTGTGTTCTCTCCCTCCTCTTGGCTTGATCTGCCTGGTTAAACTGCTCCAGGAAGAATTGAGGTTCAGGAAATGTGTCAGGTCACTTTTCCTCCAGGATCAGCCTGGCTTTTCCTGCCTGCTTCTCCTTTCTCTGTTTCTCTTCCCTTTCTCTCTTATATTGATTGTTCTCAATCAACTATAGGAACAGAAGGTCAACTGCTAATAACATGTAGCACAGGATTACCAAAACAAGCAAGAATCACTCACAGAGTAATTTTTTAAACAAAGTGGCTGCATTTCCAGCTGCCAGCACCCTTAGAACCTCATCCCTTTCTAGATAGACTGATCACTGCAGGAAAAGACATAACTGCTTTTCTTAACCTGGGACCTGTGAAATTGAATTCGATTAATTTGCGGGTTTCCACTTTTCTAGAGGGTAAAAGCTACAGCTCTTATCACATTCACAGAGATATAAGATGCTCAAGGGGAATGCATTTGTAGTGAAACTACTGTTTCTTTGGTGGTGGTACTGTTATTTAACTGATTTTCTTTGTTTTAGGATTTACAGAAGAAATTTAATTCCACTTAAAGTGTGATCCTCTTAGAAATGAGACTGTCACCCCCAATTTAATTAACATTGATCAAGATACTCATGGATCAGTGATTTGTTACAACACTCAGACCATTTCTATTTTCAATCACCTTTTCCTCAGAGGGAAGAAGAATTAATTTTCATTGGTAAAGGAAGAGACCACGCCACTGGCTGGAAACATTGCCTAGGCACCTCCCAGCCTTTACCATTCTTCAGCGGGCTGTAACTGGAGTTTTGCTTTGTTTCTGCTGAACCACAGATGGGGTTCTGTGGCTAGATTCACTAAATGGTGGACTATGCTATGAAATACTACTGAATCCTGCAGGGATTTGTCATTGTGTCCAAGGGAAGACACTGGAGGCATCAGGCTGATACAAGGATAGCATAGTTGGTTTGTGTTTGGTCAAGGTCAGCAAATGACAGGTAGGCGATCCACCTCATTACTTATGCTCTTGTTGTTCTTTCTCTGTACATGTGAGCAGCACCACCCCTTAGAAGACACAACCAGCCCTGTTGAAGAGCAATGCTAAGGTAGAGATTGACCATGAAACAAGAAGAGATCTTTTTTTAAAGAAGAAAAAAAACCGTGAAAATACAACCTATAAACGATATAGTGCCCAAGTATGTGGGATCAACACACCATGAACTTCATGGTAAAAGAAAATCAGCCTTAACAGTGAACACTTCTCACCTTCTATCTTAATAGTGAACACTTCTCACCTTCTATCTTGTATCATATGAAAAAGAAATAAAGTAATTCTTGTCAAATCACCTGCCCCACCCAAAAAACCTACAAAAACAAAAGTGCAGACAACCTGTTAGTTTCACATGTGTGAAAAAACACACACATACTACTAGATACCACACAAGAGTTTGTTTTAGAAAGTTACCGAGCATCGGGTACCCAGAGAAGAGAGGGAGAGAAAGAGGGGGGGTTGCAAAGAGAGAGGGGACTTTCACATGGTGTTTCTTTTTAGGAGAAAGGGTGGGTATGGATCTACATAGCAATGCCTAGGGTGTGCCCTCCATACACAGCACCATGTTGGCTTTACCACATGGCCACTACATGCCAGGAATTCCTATTTCACCCAGCGCCAAGCTGGGTCCACCATGTGTCGTGCCAGGAATACTTACATCCCACCCTTTATGTTAATTATAAAAAGAAATCCAGGTTTATGTAGAGGGGTAAGGAGAAAATGGATTAAACCAGAATGGGGGAACTGGAATGGGGTTGACGAGTCTCAAGGCTATTTCAAGCTGTTTTGGGGTAAAGATGTGTCCTCTGGCAGTCAATCTGCTGGGCTTTGCACATTCTGGACCTTGGAAAAAACTATGAGTTAGTAAGAGACCCTTGGGAAGTACATATTGTGCTTTTCTAGGTCTGGGGCGCAGAATGGGAAGAGGTTAAAATGGCTTCTGGTTCCTTTCCTTTGGTCCTAGCGGGTGGGGAAACAGTCTGTTTTACCTGTACTGCCATTCTCCAGAAGCGGCTGCTGGAGGGTTTGTCTGTGAGGGAAGAGCGGGGTGAAGCAAAATACCTCGGAGCCTTTTGCTGGTAACTGTCTCGGCTTCAGCTCTGAAAAGCAGGCTAGAATGGAAAACTCAGAGACCCTGGCAGCGCCAATCACCCATGGCCAGGCTTAGGAGATCAGCTGGGAGTGATCTCTATGTAATGTCTCCCTACCATGTGGGGCTTGGGAACACTTACTTAGACCAGCACCCTTGATGGCACCCAGGACAAGGCCTGAAGCACCTCTATGAGGCTAGGCAAGAGCAAGACAGTGGCCGGGCTGGCCACACTTAAATGAGACACTGGGTTCTGCACGCCACAGGAGGAGGGGAAGGAGCTGGTCAGACAGCTTTCGCCAGCAGGAGGTATCTTTTGATGTATTTTTTATCTGTCTTGTGATACACCTTAAAAGCCAGCACTAAGACTTCTGCCTGGAGTCTGCCTGTGGTCTCCTCTCAAGGTCTAAGTTTAGCTCTGATGTCGGGGGTAGCTGTTAGGTTTGGCGTTCCCAGAAAGGAAAAGGTTGGAAGCAGGTGAGCATTGAGATTTGAAATGTGGACTAGAGATGATCTGGTCGTGTGGCTAGAAACAGATGGGGTAGAACAGAAAGCCAGAAGAGAAAGTTTAGAGTTGAGATATGAGAAGAAATAGGGAAACTCTTAAGATCAGAAAGCAGGAAGAGAACATTTAGAACTGAGATATGGAAAGATATAGAGAAACTCTTTCCAAGAACAGGAAGCTGGGAGAGAAGGGTTAGAGCTAAGATATGAAAAGGCATAGTGGAAACTCTTTCCATTCGCCTGTATGCTTGCAAAAGTTAGCACCTGTAAAATATTGGGGTCAGGGAGCCATTAGGTGGCTATCTTGAGAAATCTAAGGGGTACTTAGGTCATTTCTTTGTGCAAAAACAGGTAAGCGTGATGGTAAGGCAAAAGACTAAGTGGCTTGAGAATCTTAAAAACACATCCTAGTGATGAGGATGGAGAAATATTTTTCACTGGCTTATTCTCCATTATTGAGGCCTAGAGGGGTATTGGGAACCTGCTAAGTTTGGGTCATCACCCAGCTGAGGAATCCCGGAGGACAGCATAACTACAGTTAAGCAGCCCATCAGCTTTCAAAGTAGCCACTGGGACAATGTCCAGAATCACGCCAACTTTTCCTAGACACTCTTCAGCATCCAGAATGGGCATTAGAGTTAAGCCCAAACTAATGCAAGCCACCCCTAAAAGACCCTCTAGCTTTTAGGCACGGGCACCAAACCCAACGCTAGCCACTATAGAAGCTTGTCAACTTTACAGTGGGAGTCCAACACGCTATCAATAGAAGCTGGTCAGCCCTCCACGATAGGCATCTCAGGGCAGAACTTTGTGAACAAGTCTGTGGACAGGGCTCCAATAACAGGGAAGGCCAGGAATGAGTGTCAAGTGAGAAGGGACAGCGGTGGCCAGTGAAGATCGTGGCTGGGCGCGGCCCTGGAAAGCTGAGGACAATAGTTTGCGTTTACGCTGGCTGAAAAGGAAAAACTTACCAATCGAAGCTGATGGTGTTTGAAAATGCTGCAGCTGCGGGGCAGGTGGAAGGTGGCCTGGCCTGGTAGTCCTCGGATCAGATTCTCCTAGCTTATGTGCACCTAAGCTCAGGAGAGAGCCTTCTCGGGTTTGGGCAGCAAAATGTTAGTTTTGCACGTGGGGAGAGACACACACTACCAGATGCCACACAAGAGTTTATTTTAGAGAGTTACCGAGCAATGAGTACCTGGAAAAGAGCAGGAGAGAGGAGGAACAGAAAGATAGAGAGAGGTGGGGGGAGAGAGGACAGAAGAGAGAGGATAATGTCATGTGTCTTTTTTTTTTTTTTTTTTTAAAGAGAAAGGGCGGGCATGGATCCATGTAGCCACACCTAAGGGCATGCCTCCTATACGTGGCACCATGTTAGCTTTACCACATGGCTACTACATGCCAGGAATTCTTATTTCACCCAGTGCCATGTTGGGTCCAGCACATGACATGCTAGGAATACTTACATAACCTCATATAATGTTCCCTAGAATTAGCAGAACAGTCACAAAAACATCTGTAAAGCAAGATTTTTTTTTCTTGAGAAGGCCCCGGTGTCCTTCCTTTATTTTAGACAGGCAGCCCAAGATTGTAGTAAGAGTTTCTGTCCTGGCCTAGCCCTGAAATCTGAACCTATCCACAGCTGCTTAGCTCTGCCTAGCCCTGAGGTCCAGACCAGCAGTTCCAAAGTCCCAAAGAAACACATAGAGGCTTATATTAATTACATACTGCTTGGCCATGACTCAGGCTTATTTCTAGCTAGCTCTTGCATCTTAATTTAGCCTCATGGTTTGGTACCTTTTCTCAGAGCAGCATTCTGGTCTTCCTTCCCCTGTGTCTTCTAGTGTCTCTGCTCTGTTCTTCCTCTTCCCAGAGTTTTCTTAGTCTAGTAGCCCCACCCATACTTCCTGTCTGCCTTCTGACCAATCAGCATTTTATTCAACCAGCAAGAGGGACAAATATCTACAATGTACAAAAGTGTAATTCCACAGCACAAGATGGTCTTATATTCAAGGTAATCTTCATGCCTCAGCCTCCTGGGTGGGGATTTACAGTCATGAACCACTGTACCCAGTTTGCTACCTCTTGTCCTAAGTGTCTCCTTCCCCTAATAAACCACACTTTCTAGCTTCTCTTTCCTTTATTTCATCTCTGAATTATTTTTCGGATGGTAACAAGAACCCAGAAGCATTAGGTTGAGGCCTCAGCTTTCCTGTCTCTTCTCAGGATCTCCCTAGCCTTGTCTACCAGTGTTGTGGAAAGTAAGATAGGCATTGTACTCATTGGCCTTCCATGCTAGAGGTAGAGCAGTCAGCCAGAGAAAACTGAGGACTTCTGCTGCTGGTGTCTATATGTGGCTTAGCTCATGATACACACATCTACCTGGAGTGACTGTGCTTTCTGTACATTGGATAGATAGTAAACACACTCTTCATAATGTTCTGGGTATGCTCGGAATTTCATTAAGTTCAACAAGCAAAAAGATGAACAGGACACAGCTGTGGGCCACAGTAAGATTGTATGTGTGTATGTCATATATGTATGTTCTTATATAATATGTATCATAAAGTGATCATCATAAAAGAAAGATTCTCTTGTAAGGAGGGATGCTTAACTAATTCCAGGACAACAGATCTCAAACTTCATCTCAAGACCCTTTTACATGTTAAGAATGCCTAGTACTCCTAAGTGTTTTTGTATAGACTACAGCCTTTGATATTTACTATGTAGAAAATTTAAACCCAGAAAAATTACAGTAACCCATTAAATATTAAATAGTAATATATTTTAATGTAAAATTATGAATTTAATGTTATATGTTAAATATAAAATATAGTTGTTAATAATATAAGATATATGCATATTAAATCAACCACTTATTAAAAATATTTATTTTATTAAAGATAATTATACTTTTTAAAGTTCATAAAAAGTTTGCTGTGAAGAGTGGCACTGTTCTTATATATTCACTTTTGAGCTGTGTGTGTTGTTACTTGTTTATCTGAGGCAGAATCATCTGTAGCCCAGGCTGGCCTCAAACTCCCTTGGCAGCTGAAGCTGACTTTGAAGTCTTGGTTCTTCTCCCATCTCCTAAGCACCAAGAGTACAGGCGTGCACCACCGTATCTGAACACGATCTTTTGAATGTCAGGTACAATTCTTGTGTCTGGAGCTGGTGTGCTGCAACAGACTGTTTTTGCTGAAGTCTATGAAGAAGCTCCACCTCACAGAGGTGTGCAACTGGAAGAAAAGATGCCCCTGAAAGTCCTGCCCTGCCCACATACCTGTCTTTGAACCACATTTTGGATGCTTCTGACCTCAGCTTCCTGGAGGTGGGTTTTAAAGAATAAGAATGGGCTGTGTGACAGTGTGGTGAGGTTATCCTAAGTCAGAGCTTCTCAAATCATGACACATCTAGGTAATCGGGTCTGGCCAGATTGGGGATGCTGCACTCCAGCAGGATCCCAGGTGCCCTTGCCATTGATCACAGGATGACACAGGGAGCAGGATCTCAGTCCAAGAACTAGTATGAGCAAAGCCCCAGTGCCACAAGAATACATGATGAGCAACAGGAACAGAAAGATGAAGCATGAAGAATGGAGTAGAGGAACCCAAGGATGAAGTGATGGTAGCCACATCACGGATGTGATGACTGTAACCTTTCCTGAGGGGAAGCTATGGACAAGTTTCAAGCAGGAAATAATTCATAATTTCTTATTCAGAATAACTCAGAACTGCAATGAAATATAAAACATAAGTCAACTTTGGGCGAGGTGGAGGCACAGGAAGAAGAGACTTGGGGTCCCCTGTGTCACCCAAACTTGTCCCAGCAGGAGCAACAGCTGCACTATCAGCTCTAAGACAACACTGAGGCAGAGCCCCAAGTCTGCTTTGTGCAAAGACTGGTGTGGTGCAGGTTTTGCAGGCACCGAGAACAGTACAGTGTTTATATGCAGTCACACCCAGATGCCAGTATGACAGCTACAGGAAACAGTAAGCCTGTACTGGGAATCAGGCATTATCACCTTGACCTTTGGGCCTTGAGGACCCGTGTATGGGCATGGCCAAACCAGTTTAAGACCCACTGCATGCTGTCTCTCTTTCTGTTTGCTCCCCTGTGCTCTTGGAGAATAGACCAGACTCACTTCTGCTAGGTGGACCAGTCAAGCTTTCCAGGAATTGCCCAACTATCCAATCTCTTGTATACTCAGTGTTTCATATAAACCCCTTAATCAATATTAATCTTTTTTATATAATCAGTTGCTAGTGATTAATACCAGCTACATCTGGCACACAGGCGTACCTCCATGACATGAGACCTTACATTCCACTTAGGAGAAGTCTTGTGTTTTTTGAGAGCAAGTTCTTCTAGGTGACCTGCTGAAGGGAATGTTGCACATGGATGTTCTGCTTATTTATATCCAGAACATTGTTCCTCATAGTCACCCACAGAAATAGAGAAAGTGGGGACACAAACATGCTGCTGGCAACCCAGTGAAAAGTCTCAGAATCAGCTTCAAACACAGCTTGGCCCCATACTTACAATACACACAGGAGAACATTGACCTTATACTGTTGCCCTGTCTTGTGGTATGAAGACATGAAGAACAAAGACAGAGAAAGCACCTGTTAAACAGTCTCTACAATTTCAAGACTCTCCTCTGCTGGAGCATCCATGTCAGAGAGTTTTCTGCTTTTATTTCCCTCTGGGAACACTTGGCCTTTAGAGTCCAGAAATCCTGTCATCACTACCTGGGATTCTGAGGGCTCAGCATCCTCCCTTGCCCTAAAGTTAACCATGGTCACCCAGGATGTGACCTAGCCGCTCCTTCAGGTGACATGCTCAATAACTCCAAGTTCCTAACTGAGCAGAACTTAAAGGTCTATGTGTCATACCTATATGCATGCAGTAGCAGAGAGAGAGAGAGAGAGAGAGAGAGAGCGCAAGAATTTGAAGGAGAGCAGGGAGGGTACATGGAGAGAGGGGAAAGGGAAGGGAGAAATGTAATCAAATTATAATCTCAAAAAATCTATGTGTGCATTTTTTTCAGAGTAAATAAGCTTTTAAGTTCTGTCCACTAAGAAAGACAGACCTACAGACACACAGACACACAGACACACACACACACACACACACACACACACACACACACACACACGCGCGCGCGCATGCACGCTCACACAGTTTCTTCCAATTTCTTGATGGTAACTGCTTCTGACTTTCTTTAACATGGAAGGCAGCTAAAAGCAGTTTAAGAGAGCTGGATGGCAGCAGGCTCTGCCCTTCTGTTGAGTAGAAGCATGCCCTGGCAAATTGCATTATCTCAGCACTGGCTTCTTATCAGTGTGTCTCACTTGTCTTAGGAAGTGGACAGTGTAAAGAAAAGTGCACTCAGTGACTGGTTCTAAGAAAACTTCTGACACAGATCATCCCTGCTAAACAGATGGTGGTTGCTTGCTTTCTCTTTCATCCCATGGAATCCCTCCTAATCTTTGAAAATGTAGCATTTTGACTAATAATTCAACTTTCAGAACATTCTGCAAAGGGGTTCTTTTTCCCACAAAGAAGAAAGCCCATGCTCCTTTTAATTTTTCAAATTTTATGAACCCATGGAAACACGTCTTTAAGTCATGGAGAAAGAGGCGGGGGGTTTTCATTCTCAAGCCTGGATGACATCAGATATCCAGACAGTGAGCCCCTGTTGAAAGCCTTCCTCCTTCTCTGGCATCGCGCTGGGCAACTCCCCAGATGACAGCCTCTGCAGCCTATAGCAACTTGCCTGGGCCACTTGATTGTTTTGTGGCTAACCAATGCTGTCTAGAGAAACAAGGCCAGATGTCTGCATATCTGTTCAGTGTATGTGAAAAAAAATTCAGTGATCCCTGTTGACAATGACAACAACAATGTTATGTTGTTTAGGAACAAACCAAGTATGGACCATGTAAGACTCACACCAGAGGACTTTAAACACAGCAGAAATAGATATTATTGATGAGGTTGGGCTTGTAGCTCAGTAGTAAAATACTTGCCTAGCACAAGTAAGGCCCTGGGTTCCTGTCACAGCCCTCATGTGCACACACACAAAGAGTTGACCCAGGACAAACTTGGTTCCTGAAGAGAAGCATAGACAGAAGGAATGTCATATCCATAAAACTTCTGCAAGGATGTCATCCACCTTGGTCCTTGCTGTGGGGGAGTGCCTCATCTTCTGACAAAATCTAAAAGTGCCACTCTTGATGAGAACAGAAGATAAAAACTGTCTAGGAGGCTTAAGGCAAGGTCTCCAAAAGCCCCAGTTCTAGGAGAGTCCTTGCCGAAGGCCAGAGGAGGGCTCTGACTCTCAGCCCCTCATTTTCCCCTCCTAAATGAGCACTTCCACCTAGAGCATCGATTCTCAATCCTTCTGACACCGCAACTGTTTAATACAATTTGTGTTGTGATTCCATTCCTGTCTAAAATTATTTTTGTTGTTACTTCGTAACTGCAATATTGCCACACTTATGGATCATAATGTAAATATCTATCTGGTATACAACCCTCCCCTAGGGGTTGTAACCCACAGGCTGAAAACCACTGACCTAGAAATTCTCTGTGAGAGTGTCATTGAGACTCCAGTCTAGACATTCTCCCTGATGGTCAGCTTTGGAACTGCATCTCTGGGTTCCCATGATGAAAATAGATTATACCTATATCCTAATTTTAACCCAGCTTCTAAATGATGTTAGCCACCCCAACACTCCCCCAGTTAAGAGATCAATGTGACTGGTATCTTAAAGACCTTCCAAGATGGATCTTTTCTAATAGAATCTACCTCTGGTCACGGGTGAAGACATGACATTCTGAACTACTCCAAATATTAGAGCATTATATATTGCTGAGCCTTTCATTAAGAGTCAATTCATCTGGGCCTGTTGATCACATGGCCTAAATATAACCCTTGGAGAAGGCTAGATCACCTAAAGTCATGTTAAAGAAATGGGGGGAACAATTATCCTCTTAATGAAATAATGTACTTTTCCTTCCCAGGAACCCTGCCCCCTGTGCACTCACTTAGAAAGCTGCTGCCGGGCAGCTAAGCCTGCCTGCGGCTCAGTCATGCTGCTGCTGGCTGACATCCACTGCTGGACACACCAGCCGGAGTCAAAAGACACAGCTTTCTCTCTTCCTGTTTTCCATCTCCGTCTTTCCATGGCTTCCAGCCATTGCATCAGTAAGAAAGAAATGTACTTAAACGTCACAAATCACACACTCTTTCCATTTTAAAAGGAAACCCAGAGTCGTTGAGTATTTTCAAAAACTAAGACACAAAGGACATTAACCTCGTAAATCATTTCTTGAAAAAACTAAGACGCTGCAAGACAAACTACTTTGTAGTGACCTGGTCTCTTCCCTAGACTATGGTTTCAGGTGCCTTTTGTTCAAACAACTTCTCTATTCTGCTCTTCCCAGATTTGATCATCTGGATTCTTTAGAAAGTGTGGGGCAATCCAGCACGGCAGTAACTGCTATTGCATATAGAGTTGGGGTTGCTGGAGACAGGATCTTAGAGCAGATCCTGTGCTCATCCTACCTTTATCCAGCAGACGCAGAGTGTGTGCTCTAAGCTCCTTCCTCTTGACCGCTGCTTAAGGATCTCATGATAGAGAAGGCTGGGAATGGGGTTTGAGACCAGATCTGCCCTTTGCTTCGTAGACCTGCAGGGGTGGTCAAGTGTGATAGGGGCCAGCGGGAAATCTGGCCTTTTCCCCCAGAGCTGTCTCCTGCAAAGCAAAAGTAATGCACCGCCCGGAGAAAGTAGAAAGCCTGGACTCTGGAATGAGACAAAAGAATACTGATTTAGGCAAGCAATAAAAATAAACCAGGTTTGGAGAAGAGGAGAGGGGCTATCATACCAGAAAGGCAACAAGCCACCACTGTTGAAAGGCATAAAGAAAATAAGTCTTAGGTCCTTAAGGAAGAGCCAGGATATTCTCTTTGCCCAGAATTCCTTACTCTCCAAAGCACAGGTCTTTGAATACTGAGGAGGAAGCAGGTAGGCTGAGAACCAAGGTTCAGACAAAAGATTCATGGCTGAGGCTGATCCCAGACAGGCTAGTAAAGAAACTCATACTGTGGTGATATATTTGATATTTAATAGTAAAATCAGCCTGGAACATTAGAAAATAGAATCACCCACAGTGAAGCCATGAGGATCAGAGAGTGGTAACTCACACCTTTAATCCCATCACAGGGAATGATCTAGTGGTGACCCATGCCTTTAATCCCATCACTCGGGAGACAGAGATCTTTATTTCTGTGAGTTCAAGGTCAAGTAGCCAAGCAGTAGTAGCTCACACCTTAATTCCTAACTCTAGGATTATGGTACAGAGTTGAACCAGGAAGTTAAACAACTGGGCGTAGAAGGTGTTTAAGGCAGGCGTAGGCAGACATTCAGGCATTCTGTAGAAGTAAACAGCCAAGTGAAGGCCTCTTGAAGATAGCATCTACCCTATTCTGCCTGAGAAGCTGGCTGGGTGAGAATTGACTGTGGTCTGTTTCCTCTCTCTGATATTCCAGGCTGATTTTTATTAAATATACACTATATCACCACACCACATTCTTGCAATAAGCCACAGCAGGGAGACAGACAGTGGGGTAGTTGGGACAGCAAGAGCAAAGGGAGGTGGCACAGCCTGAGCATGGCCAGCTCTGGCCCCCTGGGCTGCACACCTGGGGACAGCAGCCCACCACTGAAGCTCTAGAGCATCCATGCTAATGAGAGCACCAGCAACATCTAAATGCAGTTTAGATGGCTCATCTGTAAGCTTGAAGAAGAAGTATTCTCAAGAAGAAATGTAATTGACCTTGATCTCTTTTTGTTCTTCTTTTTGTCATGACCAGTATTTAGCTTTCAGGAGTCAGTCTTTCCTCCCACCAGACAAGTAAGTGCTCGAGATGAACCCAGGCTTAGCATCGAGCGTCTTTACTCACTGGGCCACTTGACCCACTCCTATCTAGCATCTTAGAGAAGGATAAATAAAGCCTCTTGTGGATGTTGTTAAAAATCTTTGCCTGAAGGCTTAGAGCTAAAGCCATATACCTGCTTGGAATGATTTTACATTCTAAGGAAATATTCAGGCTGTATTAGAATAATAATCCCTCTTCGGTCTGGAAAGTATTTATTGGAAAGAGACTAGCTTGGTGAAAACAATCACTTGTTCTTCTGACTTGGTTAATCAAAGCAGTGGAGAGCTAGGATATTTATAATTCAGGTCCAGAATTCAAGAACCATCATCTGTACTGCAAAATTATTGAAAGGATCCGAGATAATCTGCGTAAAGAACAAATGTAAGTACACAGCTAACAAATGAGGCTGTCACTGGCTACTTAAGTGAGTCAAGCTGCATAAAGATGCTCTTTCTGTTATCAACAGTGAAGGTAGGATAGCAACCCACAGACACCGGTGCCCACACTCCCAACTCCTGCTGAAGAATGTCTCCCCTGATGTGGTGGAAGGCACTTTCTCACTCTTTCAGGGGAAATTCTGGTATATAAAAATGGACAATGTGGGAAAGAAAAGTGAATGCTAATTGGAAGAGACAGAGAGAGAGAGAGAGAGAGAGAGAGAGAGAGACTCCCAAAGCTTCAGTAGAGAAATTAACTTTACACAGAGAGAGACAGCGAGAGACAAGTGACATATTGACTTGGGAATTTTTTTCCAATATTATTTTTATATTGAGATTATAATTTAATTACATTTCTCCCTTCTCTTTTTTCTCTCCAAACATTCCCATATATCTCTCCCCATTATGCTCTTTTTTTTGCTAATTGTTATTTCACACATGTAGGTATATTTTCTTTCAAACCACCACATTTTACTCTCTGGCCCCCAAAGGCTTAGAGTCATATCATAATGCAAAAATGAATTTAGTCCAACTTCCAAAGTCCCCATAGTCTATCACAGTCTCAACAAGTTCAAAGTCTCTTCTGAAATCTATGCAATCTCTTAACTGTAATCACCTATAAAATTAAAATTAAAAAACAGATCGCATACTCCCAACATATAATGGCATAGGATATACATTGCTATTCCAAAATGTAGAGAAGGGAGCATGGCGAAGAAATACTGAAGCAAAGCAAGACCATAAACCAGCTGGACAAACTCCAAACTCTGCATCTCCATGTCTGATATGAAAACATTCTTCACATCTCCAACTCCATTCAGTTTTGTTGATTGCAACACACTTCTTTTTCTTGGTCTAGTTCCACCTCCTGATAACAGCTTTCCTCAGCAGCTATTCTACAATTCTCGCATCTTTAACATCTTGGGTTCTCCAAGGCAATCCAGGCTTCAAGTTCACAGCTTCACAAAATAGCCATTCTAGGCCTCCATTCAAGTACATCCGACACATGCCTGGCCTCAGCAGCTTTCTCTTCTCTCCATCACTTTATCTCCTCCCCAGCAAGGGCAGGAGGTCCCAAGGTCCCAAGGTCCCAAGATGACCTAGTTCAACATCCACTCCAGGCAGATCTGCTTTGGGGTTTTTAAAACATAATTTGGTACAGTAATCTACCCAATTTACCCATTAATACAGCCACAAGTGGTAGACCCCAACTAGCATCATTGCAAAATGTAATTAATATAAACAACGTTAAAGAGATACTTTATTTTCTAAATTGAGTCTTTATCCACTTTATTCTTTTTTTATAAATAAAGTCATATTTTTTATCCGTGTATATCCTTGTTCAAGCTCCCTTCCCCCTGACTTGGGAATTTTTTAAAGGTCAAAGCAAGCTGTAGAATTATCTGCTACACTGACTCCTGCTGGACTTTTGAGCCACTAAGAGGGAAACTTTTGTATTGAGGCTGTAACCTGCTTACCAAAACATCTCTGTCCTGCAACCAGATGGTTCAACTGTTTGACCATAGCAATCAAAATCTCCTTCAAAAGACCAAGAGCTGAACAACAGTAGTGAGAGAACGGTTTATCCCCTTCCACCATTTTCAACAGAAAGAAATAATGCGACACAGGCTACACTTTGATAGTTGATTTTTATGAAGCCTTTGGAGCTGAATTTGTTCAGGATTTTCATGTTTAACAACTCTATCTGGGTGCAGGGAAAATATTCAAAGGAACAGTATTACTTTATTCTCAACATTTCTGTAGAGCCAGACTTAAGATGCAGAGACATGATGGTAAGTGATGTGGGAATATTATTATTACACAGGTCGGTAAACCAAAGGCAGACTGCCCCCCCAGGGGAGGCCATGAGACTAGGAAGAAATAGTTACATTCCTAGGGATGTTCAGAAGATTAAATTAAAGCAACATGATGAAGTGAGGAGAGACTCTGAGAGGATGAAAAATGGAAACTCTCTGTCTTCCCACCAAACACAAAAGCACGGTCTGCTGAGCGATGATCCAAGTGGTATAAGCTAAGCTGGGAAGGGAGGAAAGAATCATGGGACTGAGAACACACTGTAGCAATTAAGGGAAAGGTCCCCATGAGAGAAGAATCAAAACAAAGAGTAGAAGTGACCGGCAGGGGAAACAAACAAACAAATGAAAGCTGCTGAGACAGAGGGACAAACAGACAGGACAATAACTAAAACCAGATTTGCTGAGGAAAAAAAATTATGGGAGACACCAAAAAGAAGTGGAGCAGAGAAACTCAGCCACAGCGGGCAGATGCCTGGTGGGACATCCTCATCTAGCATCCCAGATCCAAGTTGAGAAGCTCTAGAAAGATCAAAGGGCTTCCTGAATGTTGCTTTCTTGTTCACTGTCAGTCCTCCAGCATCTTCAACAGTGTCCGGGGTATAATGGATGCTCAGTGTAGTGAGTGCATCCTGAGTTGAATAAGTAATGTGAAGAAAACAGAGTGAGAATAAGAAATTACCTGAGAAAGTACACATAGTGCTTGGTGTCCATTATTAAACTCTAGGTTCACAGACAGGAAGTCAAGGAACTGGTTCTGCTATAACTGAGCCAAATGTAGTTTCCCTAGTGCAGGAACAGCCCAGGACCCAAATGAATAGGCAATGTGCAAAGTCAAGAGTGTCTGAGAAGCAAGTGGCTTTGCAAGATGGTCATAGAGACATCTCTAGTCCCCATACGGTCCCCAAGTCTCCAGCACACATTTAGAATTCTGCATGTTCATCATTCGAGCCTCCTCTGGAGTTTATTCCTATAGTTTACAAAAAATACACATAACTAAACAAAGTCCTGAATATGTTCAGCCACTCAAAACTGCTAATAAGAAATGTCTATCAACCTAACAACTGGTAGAGAAGGACCCATTTGTAAATGGGCTCAGAAGATTTCCTGAGAGACCTACACAGAATCAAGATTAAAGGCAGAGGAGTTGACCAAAAAATATAGGGCCAAGATAGTTATGAATCTCCAAATGATTCATCTTCCCTACAGAGATCCACAAAGTGAAAGACAATGCTGGTCAGGTATGGAAGCAAGGATGGGTTGATGCAGATGGTTTGACTGCTCTGCCCTGGTATACTAGATGGTCTGTCTGACTGCCTCACCCTGGGATACCATGCTCAACAGCATAGGGATATACTCATGGTGTAGGCAAATGTGGAGGTTTAAAGTAAAAAGCTGAACAGGCTGAAAAATTCAACAATTCTAAGATCTGTAAAATAAATAAGGTCACAGGGTAAACTGGTGTCCTGCACTGGAATACAGCTGGAAGACACAGAAAACTACAACACATGGAGCAAATGCTGATGCAGGACCTGGTGCTGATGCAGGACCTGGTGCTGATGCAAGAAAACCTGAATTTAACTGACATTTTCTATAAGATAGATGGAGACACATGTGGGAGTTGGTACTTCAGGTGACCTAGTCACAAGTGGCCCCGATAATTTTGTGACTTTTAGCAAAGTCTTTTAAACTCAGGAGCTTAAGCAGGGTTTCCTCAATAAAACTTCACGCACAAAAAAAAATTTTGCTTATACCAAATGGAGAGAGAGGAAAAGGAGTCTATCTCTTCTCTCTCCTCTTCTTTTCTTGAAAACAGATTCTTTTCTCATACAATATATCCTGGTCATGGTTTCTCCTCCTTCTGCTCCTCCCAGACCCACCTCATTTCCTCTCCTTTCCAGATCTTTCTGTCTCTCACCAGAAAAGAACAGGCTTCTAAGAGATAACAACCAGACATAAAACAAAGCCATCACATCAAAGCTGGACAGGGCAAACCAACAGGAAGAATAGAGCCCCAAGAGAAGGCACGAGAATCAGAGACCCACTCATTCACACCCTCAGGAGTTCCATAAAAATACTAAGTTGAAAGCTATAATATAAATGCAGAGCACTAGGTACAGACCCATGATAGGCCTGCACTTGCTGAATTCAGTCTCTGGAGGGAGTCATTTTTAAATACACCAGCTCTGGTCTACTCTTTAACAATGCACACCCAGAAGAGAAACTAGTTACCAGGACATACTGGTGCTTTCCCAGAGCCTAATTGGCCTGTGTAAAGAAAAATGTTGAGCCAAAGCTAGATATAGCTCCATGTGTGAGGAGGGAGCACTCAACTCTAGGCCATTCTGTTTGTCTTGTTTTAAAAGAAGACTTTAAAAAATGAGTAACACTTGTGGCAGTCACAATCCAAGGGCATAGATGCACTAAAATGAAGGCCTAGTCACAGAATTACAGACGGCCTCCTTCCCTGACGCCTCACCCCTACACTACTTAAAGCCAGGCCAAGCTACAAGTCAGTTTATCGAGACTTGAGAGCAAAAGAAAAAGGGCAAGGCCTACAGAAGACAAACGCAGGGAAAAAAGGCAGAGCGAGGTCAGGACCACAGCAGAGGTATTGGAGTCAGCACACAGGAAAGCAGCTATGTTAATAACCAGGTGCTCTGCTGCACGACACAGGCGCCAAGTAAGAATGCACGGGAAGAATATACAGAAAGACAGAAATCATGATCACAGCCTTGCGGGCCCACAAAGACCAAAAATGATATTACAGCAGAGCTGAAGATCTTTGATGGGTTTTAGTGTTGGTAGACACCGCTGGGAAAGTCTTCGAGAGCCGTGAATCGGCTGTATAAGCAGCATTCAGCTGTGAGGACAGCAGAACCACAGCACAGAGGGGCTGGAGGGAGGTGAAGCAATAATAACAGAATTTCTAGGAGGCTCAGAGAACACAAAGCAGGATAAATGGGGGTGGAGAGCAGATGGGCAGACAGAAATAAATAATTCTATGTGCAGAGCAACAAAAGAGATCAACAATACAGAAAAAAAAAAAAAACTGAAATAATCCAGAAGGGAAAAATAAAAACACCTTTCCCTGTACAGAAGCAAAGATAAAACCATCGTGGAGCAGACAAGGGGACAGGGGGCTGAAGTTCTTCAAGTCTGAAAAAGTGAAAACACTTTTCAAAGGTGAAATTACCCCTGAAAAGTGAAAATAAATAAAAAAAACATTCTCAGATAGAGAAGATGGAGGGGTCTGTTGCCTGTGTCTGCTTTTCACAAAACATGAAAACGAATCAGAAAGAAAGAAAGAATCATTTGGGTTAGAAACACAATTTGCAAAAAGAAAAAAAGCACCAAGGAAGGAGAAGTGTCTGTAAAATGAATCCTTAATTTCCTGTCCTTCGTTGGTCTACAGGATGTTTAAAATAATAAGAGCAGGAACGAGTCTTCTTGTGTATCCTTATCTACATATGCAGATATATGGATGTCTATTTATACAGAGAAACCTGATCTGTCTGCATATAGATAAGTGAAATGAATAAAGCGGTGACATAAGGGATGAGGCGGGATTTCAAATGTCTTCATTGAATAAGGAACACTAGGTGGGAGGTAATATAGAATCATCTCAAAGTGAATTCAGATTATACATTATAAACTTTAGGGCAATCACTAAAGTGCTTCTTTTAAGTGTAACTGATCTGATATTCAAAGAAAGACACTATAATCATGAAGTATTTGAATCATAAAAGAGGACTGAACACAGTGGTGCATGTTTATAATTCTAGCATTCTAGAAGCTGAAGCAGTAGAACTGTATGTTCCCACCTGCCTGGGCTATACAGCAATATCCTGTCTCAAGAGCAGACAGACGACAGACAGACAGACAGAAGTGCTAGAGACATAGCCTGGCAGTTAAAAGAGCTTATTATTGTGGTTCCCAGTACACACAGTAGGTGACTTCACAACCATCTATAGCTCCAGTTCCAGAAGCATTCAACACCTCTGGCTTTTATAGACTCCTGCACACACACATACACACACACACACACACACACACACACACACACACACACACACGATTTTAAAAATCATAAAAATAAGTATTTAAAATAAATTAGAGATCAACCTGTAACACAAAATAAAATTGCAAATTAGAAATCAATAGAGATTATTAACAAAATTCAAAGCTTGTTCTTTGAACTACGATCAATGAAATCAATTGAGCTCATGGGATCCCCAAGGTGAACAAATGCATTATTTCTATCAAAGAGGTGCCATCACTAAGGATCCCATGGACATTAAATCAATCATAGAAGGTACCATCTTCCAGCTGAGCAGAATTACATCTACTAAAAAGGTAGACTTGACAATAACCTTCCAAAATTAAAAGGACTAGACCAGGACAGGTTCACTAGAGAACTCTGCCAACGTATAGTAAATTTCTATGCCAGTATTTTTCAGGACATAAAATGGAAGAAATGCTTCCAAACTTATTCTATAAGGTATTATCATCATAATACCAAAGTCATTAAAACATATAAAAAGACAGCCACAGAAAAGTCTCTCTCATGAACACAAATGCTGTCAGCCTCAACAAAATATACATAGATTAAGCACACTATTGTCTAAAAATGTTATATACTCTTACCAAGTGAGGCTCATCTTAAATACATAAGCCTGATTCCATATTTGAAAATCAATTGCGTAAACCAGAAACTGACAAAGAAAGATAATTACAGGATCTTATTGAGGGACAAATACAAGCTGGGTAGTGATGGCACACACCTTTAATCCCAGCACTCTGGAGGCAGAGACAGGCAAATCTCTGTGAGATTGAGGCCAGCCTGGTTTACAGAGTGATTTACAGGATGGCCAGGACTACACAGAGCAACCCTGTCTAAAACAAGGCGAGAGAGAGAGAGAGAGAGAGAGAGAGAGAGAGAGAGAGAGAGAGAGAGAGGAAGACAAAAGCATCTGATGAAGTTAAACATCCAGTGAACGGGGAATCCCCCTCTACTTGGTCAATGGCCTAAACAGGAGAAGTTCCCACTAAGACCAGAAGCAAGGCAGGGTGTCCCTGTCCCTTCTCAGCACACACTCTCAATGTTATAGTGGAAGTCCTAGCTAATGAACTAAGGCAAGAAAAGGAAAAGGCATAGTGATTGAGATAGACTTCATCTTTGTTCATGGGTGGCATGACTACCTTTGTATATTAATGAGAGCAGCCCAGCCAGAACTTATAAGCAGATACCACAGCAAGGCTGTCACTACAGGGTTCATGTACAAAATCCAACCGGTTTTCTACAGACCAGAAATAAACAAGTGGAATTTTAAGTTAAACACAGAAAACTACTGAAGCATTAAAACTCCTAGAAATGAAACCACTGCCTATAAATATTATAAAACATGCTTTGTGTACATACACACACACACACTCACATGCACACACACATGTGCCACTTGAGGGAGATGACAAAACTTTGATGAAAGAATAAAAGAGTTAGAGAAATAACAGACAATATCCCATGCTTATTGATATGTGGGTTTGGCATTGGCAAGACCTCATTCCTTCCTGTTTGATCCGGTCACTGTCATTCCAACTGAAACCCCAATAACATCTTCTACAGACACAAAATGATTGTTCAGCCTAAATGTGAGCAAAGAAAGGACAGAAAAACCAACACAAAATTGCAGGAAAAGAACAAAGAGAAGGGTTACCACCATCTGGCTCCGAGATGCACTGTATGTCTACAGGAATAAAGATAGTATTGTGCTGGGGAAACAGACTAACAGATTAATGGAACAGAATGTAGTCCAAAAATAGACCCACAAAATTAGTCAGCCTAGTATAACAGAGGAGCAAATGCAATGAACTAGAACACATGCGTGCAGTCTTTACAACAGAGTCCTACAATAGCTAGACATATTCACACTCAAAAACATGCATTTAGCCACAGACAGAAAGGTAAGACACCAAACTGTTAAACTATTTAAAAATGGCAAAGGCATAAACCTAAATAACACTGGATTTGATGGATGATTTTTAGTTAGAACATGAAATATAATAGAGACAGAATGGATAAGCAGTCACACTGGTATGGAAATATTCTTCTTCCCCAAAGACACTGGTGGAGATAATTACAAAAGACTCATCTGATAAAGAACTGATTTGCAAAATATACAAAGAACACTGAAAACTTAATAATATGAAAATAAGCAGAGGACTGAAGAGATGCCTCAGAGGTCAAGAGCACTTGAGCTCTTACAGAGAACCTGAGTTCAGTTCCTAGCTCTTCAATGGCTGCTCAACCAACTATCTGTAATTCCAGTTCTAGAAGATCTCATGCCCTCTTCTGGCTTCCACGGACACCACATGCATGAGGCACACAGACATACACACAGACAAGAGACCCCTAAACATAAAACAAAAAAATAATTTTAAAAAAGAAAACTACTAGCTAGAGAGATGGCTCAGTGGTTAAGAGCACTGGCTGCTCTTCCGGAGGTCTTGAGTTCAATTCCCAGCAACCACATGGTGACTCACAACCATCTGTAATGAGATCTGGTGCCCTCTTCTGGCTTGCAGGCATACATGCAGGCTGAACACTATATATCATCATCATCATCATCATCATAAAACAAAACCTACGGAACAATAAAAATGTGCCAAATATCACAATATATCTCATTAAAAAGAAATGCTGGTGGAAAATGAGCACAATGGGAAGAGGCTGTAAGTCATATACCATCAGGTAAAAGCAAAGTAAAGTGACAATGAAATACCAGTGCACATCAACCAGAGTGGCTAAATGGAGATCAGGGACAATATTAAATGCTGGCAAGGATGTGGGACAAAAGACTCTCACTCATTGCCACTAGGAGAACAAAACTACATAGCCACTTTGGAAGACAGCTTGACTATTTTTTCTAAAACTAAATATTGTCTTGCCATGTAGCTCAGCCATAGTGTTTCTTGGCATTTACTCAAATACGTCTAAAACTTATATTTACACACACACACAAAACTGCATGTATTTATAGAAACATTATTAATAAGTGCCACTAAGATGCCCTTTAGTGACTGGCTAAGTAAACTGAAGAACATCCAGACCAGTATGTGGATCCTTATTTAGTGCTAAGATGTGTTAAGCTGGTGATGAAAAGATGTGGGGAAAACCTAAATGCATATTGCTCCCTCGGAGGGCAACCTGAAAGTCTGCATCCCACAGGAGTCCAGCTGTGCGACGTTCTGGCAAAGCCTGAACCATAGGGAAGTGAAATGAATGTTCTCAGGCACTATGGGGGTCTGAGAGATGGAGGGGATGCATAGAGGGCTGTCAAGATAGTGAAATACTCTGTATGATTCTGAACAGATAACCTTGTCATTATACATGTGACCAAACCCATAGACTACAACACGATGACTGAGCCCTGATATGAGCTGTGGCTTCTGAGAGTGACAGACAGTACACATTCATTCATCAGTTAGGACAAGTGTGCTGCTGAAGAACACTGATAACAGGGATGCTGTGCGTGTGTGTGTGTGTGTGTGTGTGTGTGTGTGTGTGTGTGTGTGTAACAGAGAGAGAGAGAGAGAGGGAGGGAGAGAGAGAGAGGAAGAGAGGAAGAGAGAGAGAATTGAGAATTGAGGGTACAAATATCACCCATGCTCTCCAGGTGGAGGCCAAAGCAGACATGGGGTCTTTTCTCCTTCCCTTATACTGTTCTCACTCCTGAGGCCTGAGACAAACTCTGTCACTGAATTGGAAGCTCAATATTTTGTCTGGGAGTCAGCAGGCTCCTGGGAGCCACCTGTCCTGCCCCCTATGCCGGATTACAGGCATGTGCAGTCATGCCTGGTTTTTTACATGGGTGCTGGAGATTTGAACTCATGTTTGCAGAGTAAACACTTTTACATATTGAGCCATCTCCTGAGCACCTAAACTGCTTTGTAAACATAGTCTTTGCAAAGAAAATAAGAGCATGTCATTGGAAGATAGCCCTCTCTTGGGGATCGCCAAGGACTAAGTGAGGGTGCTGCTGGACATCTCAGGACAAAGCCTCTGGACTGCCTTTCACCCTGAAATAGCAATTTCAGACATTCTAATCTCTTCCTGAGGCACTAGATAGAAGTGAATTTCTGCTCTGCATCATCCCATTCATTTTCTTAATTGATCTCATCACTGCGTGTCTGGATTGGCATCCTCCCTGATGATTTCAGAAATGCACATGGTGGCTTCTGCTTACAAACTCTGGAGGAATTTCTCCTCCTCACTGGCGGGGAGATAAGAAAATAGAAAGAGGAGTATTGTGCTGGTTTAAACCCCACTCTGCCATCTCAAGACTGAGATGACATCCCAGTTGCTTCATGATGTTACGTGACTGGACAACATGTAGCCAGCCACTCTAACTAAAGGAAAGCAGCTGGGTAGCTCTTGCTGAGGGTGCACCCCTTTCTTCCTTAGAAACAAAACCGTGAGCTTATTCAAGGGTACAATGTATCTGTTTTTATTCAAGGGCCAAAAAATATGTTTCCCTTTTTCCTTGAGGGGAGATATAGTCAATAAGAGTAAAGAGGACAGAATGTGTGCATCACCTGAGAAAACAATTCAGAAGTATGTCTCTCTGTCTCCACCAAACAACTTCCGGTTGGAGCTTAGTGGACAGCGTGGACCATGAAATCACAGAGAGTGGATGCCACATGGCAAATCCTATTGAGTTGAAGGGAGAGGACCAGTTTTCTTCTGAGCTCCTGCTGTGCCCCTTCTTACCCAGTTGGACACCAGTTTCTAGAATCAACCAATCAACCTCCCCTGCCCCTGCCCCACACCTTCATGACTTTCCTACCTCAAATCCAGAGCACTGTGAGTGACTTCAGCACTGTGCTTACAGAATGCTTTTAAGTTGAGGGAAATAAACACTTTCTAACAGAGAGACCTATCTCAATCTAACGTGTGACTCACTTGCAGGTTAACCCCAACTTTTGTAGTGTGCAGACACAGATAGCACTCAGGTGGAGCCCCTAGTCTGGCCTGCACCCGCCTCTTCCCACATCAAGCTCTGTCCATTGCATGGTTTGTCTAGCCTTGAGTAAGCATGCTACCACCTGGCTATCCTTCAGGGCTGGGATGCACAAAGCCCTAAAGGACATTGACACAGGCTCTGGAATGGGCTTCAGCCACCTGAGCAGAGAATTCTAAGACCCTAGGAACCCAAGCATGGTATAGAAGGTTCTTGGTGGCCCTGTCATCTGCTCTGCCTTCTAGAACACTCCTTTGAGACACGAGACCTGCTTTTCCAGTCTCACTGTGTTACCCCTCCCCTTCTGCTACCTGACTCTGTCACTTCCATCTGCGAATCGGGACGCAGTCGAGTTGACTACGCGTTTCAGTGCCTTGGTAAATGGTCTTTTAGAGAAGAAGCTGGGGTCTAAGGCTTGAGCACTGATGTTCTCCTGTAATTCTTAAGGATCCTATCTTCCTAGGCACTATGAAGGAAAGGCCCTTTATGCTTTGTCTTAGTAGGCTGATAAGATGGTGATTCAGAGGGTTAGCTGTCGCTGAACTTTGTATTAATGGACTGAAGCAGGAAGTCCTTCAGGTCCCCTGTCTCAGTCACACCAGGGAATATCTCCAACAGGCTCTTAGCTGGCTCTGTATGTTTCCATAAACCTCACACCCTGGGAGAGCAGTGAAGAAGGTACAGAGACCGAGCATCCCTGAGTGGATCAGGGACTGATGCCCACAGAGAGCAGGCTGGAGTTGAGCAGGGCAGAAACTCTGTAGGGCATGTCCCTGAAAAAGACCTGGACTATGTCCCAATGTGTGAGCCAGGAAACCTGCCACTCAGCCTTGGGCAACAAGGACTGAGGGCTGATATAAGAAGCCCAGATCCTCTCCTCTCGTTCCCCAACATGCAGTGACTTCAATTCCAGTACCTGACCTGTCTGCTCCACATGGCCTGCCTGGTGCGACTGGGAAAACCGGTTCCAGGAAGACCCATGCTTCAGCACAATCTGTGTATCTTGGATGGGTTCTTCATTCAGTTAGTGACTGTAAGGCTTATTTGGGATCCTGGGTCTCTGTGTTCTGTCAGCTGGATAATTACCAGAGAATAAGAATGCTTGCCCAAGGGGTTTTGTATCTTTCAAACAGTCAGGTGTGACAGAAAGAACACTGAGCAAATCATCGGAGCTTTGGGGAGGTCAAGCCAGCTTGCTGGTCATATTAGTTTATTTCTTCCCTTGTTCACTATGGAGAGACGGGGAGGGGGTGGGGGGGTGGGGAAGAAAAGGGGAGAGGGGTTAGATTTCCCATGATGCTGCTTTTGACATCTTAAAAACCTTTCTGGCTTACATATCCTTTCTTGGCCACTTCCTCATGGTTCAAGTCTTGGCTCAAAGACCAGTTCCTTCTATTACCCCCACCCCTCACGCTTCACATTTGAATGAGGGTTAGGAGCAGCATCCTCTATGCTCCCTGGCAGCTGGCCCTGTACAGCATCTCTCTCCCTGTGTGGGTTCCCTGCCCTTCTGCACACCTGGGAAGACAGATACAAGAAGCCCCATGAAAAGATGATACAAGCAGGTGGTTTCTGATAGCTGGGCCCCATTTGGTGGTCACTGGCCTGGTGATGAAAGTCTCTGTTCCTCAGCCTGCATTTAGATAGAACACACGTAATGGATCAGACTCCAGCACCTTTTTAAAGGAAAATATTGGGGTGGTCTCTCATTTTTATGGTTTAAGAAACCCAGACTATTATTCTATCGGCTCAGTTCTCATTAATAAAACAGAAGGGTCCTTGCCTTCTCATTCAGGCTCATGACATCAATCCAAGGGCTGATTGTCCCAAAGCATTACTAATTGTATAGCGACATCATTTATATCCTGGAATTGGAAGTGACATACATATCTAACCACAGCACAGCGTTTGTTAAATAAACTATGACATACTCAACCGAAGGATTTGCCTGCAGCCTTTGACAGTGATGTCTATAATATAATCTGAAGTTAAAGCAAAACATAAACTCACATATGCAGCATGACTGCCATCACACCAAATACATCAAATATCTGCCTGAATGTAGAGATGGCAAAATATTAACAGTGACTGTATTTATGTATGAGGATGTACGTTCCTCGGTTCCCCTGTACTTTGCTCTAATGATATCTCTCTCTCTCTCTCTCTCTCTCTCTCTCTCTCTCTCTCTCTCTCTCTCTCTCTCCACCTCTCTTCCCCTTTTCTCTCTTGGCTGTTTTGCAGTCTCAAGATTGAACCTGTGGCCTGTTGCATGCTGGGTAGGTACCCCCCAGAAAGCTGTATTTCTGACTCCATGCCTTTTAATATTTTACTTTCACGGGAAATCGCTTCATGACTAATTGAGAACACTGTGTTATCTTCTGTTCGAACACTTTGGTCCATGGTATTGAGTATGTTTGTAAAGATCTTTCAGCAAAGCCTCAGATGTGAAGAGGAAAATACAGGTCTGCAAGCAGACCAGCAGCTGTCTGTGGAAGGACACCAGGGCTGATGTACAAACTGGAGAGGGGCTCTAACTACCCACCAACCATTTCTCAGATTTCTCCTTCACAAAGCTGTGCCGTGGAGTATTACTGTTACCCCATTTCATGATAAATGGAGACAGAGTGGCTAATTTGTTTGCCGGCAAGTGACAACATAGCCCCAGGTCAGGAGGGCAGTTTCCTCGGCTCATGAGCACATCCTATGCCACGCTTCCTTTCACCAAAAGAAGCTTGGGTTGAACAAAAGGCACAGCTGTTGCCAGTTTCAGCTTGAACAGATTCTGTACTGAAAGGTTTCCAGCTGACTGCAGCCTGTCTGAGATGGTCTTGAGGAATCACTGACTCCCCATGTTATTACAAAGCCCCGAGCCCCAAAGCTGTTCTCCTCACACCTACATCCATTGTTTTAGGATTTGTTTATAAAGGCTTTCGGAGTGGCCAGCATTGCAGATCCTGGCTAACATGAACACTGTACATGGCAGCTTTCTGGCTGAAAGGTGAAGGGTGTGTTAGTCCCGCCAGGAGAGAATAAGACCACTACCAAATCTGAAGCAAGCTTTATTTAAATACTGGCCAGGGTGGTGGACACTAGCCAGGTCCATTCTGAGATTTCCAGAAAACGGCCCCAAGCTGTGTCAATCAAGTTCTTATAAAGAGGCTAACCCAGAAGCCTACATACTTCCTGCCTTCATCTAATGGGGCAAGCATACATCCTGAGGTTCCTCACGCCTACATACCTCCAGCCTTTGTATGACCAAGCACATCAGTGCAATTGACTCAAACAAACTTGTTTAGGGAAGTGAAAACACGTGGCTTGTTATCTCACATGAACAACAGCCTCTAGCATCTCAGGAAGTATCTGTCCTTAGACAAAAGGCTTACAGGTACAGGTTAGAGGCATTTTTGTTTTATGGATCTCTTAGGCACAGTATTAAAGCTTAAAACACAGTTTTGCCTCTCACAGCTGCTTTCTCCTTGCTGACCCTATTCACAGGCGACCTTTCTTCGTGTGCTAATTAAAAATTGTCTCACCTTGCAAATGGTGATCAATAAATGCACTTGGCTGACACATGGGTACTTTGAGGCATCCTAATATAGGGCTTCATTTTCTGCACACAGTACCTAGTGATACCACATGTCCACAGGACAGAGAAAGGGCTGGGAACGAGCTGAGCAAGACACCTGGAGAGAATCAGTCGTGTTGGAGCGAAGTGTATCACTGTTTAAAGCTGGCCCCACCACCTCAGGGAAGCTCAGGGCAAGAGAGGGGAAACAAATGTCATGGACTCGGTCATGCAAGAAAAAGATGCTGGGCTTAGTGGACACCCATTACATATGAAATCTGAAATCCAGAACAAACATGTCCATGGACAGACCTTAATAAACAGACAAATTCCGAGAGTAAGCTTGGGGGACTCTGAGAAAGTATGACTGTACCCTTCGTCTCCACTCCTCACCCTCATCCCTTTGATATCCATTCACTTACTCCCTCTGGAACTGGACCACAGGGTCACAGCAGATCAGTGACATCAAACTTTTTGCCCACATTGGTCACCAGATATTGTAGAATTATTTGTTAATAATATCATATAAAGGATTAATATTTATTGAGGGGTATATAAATACTTACGATATAAATTGAACTTTAAAACAATTTTGGAGAGTGAAGCTGTCTCATGTTGGGATGCTGATCTGCTCCCCAAGAATGCAGGAACAAAATAGGAAGAAAGGTCAATATGTTCCGGGTTTCAATGGGGTGTGGCCATGCCTCATTTAGGGTCCTGGTACCCCAGAGATATGCCTCTAAGCTTTTCTAGATGACACCCATATCCCATTAAACTTTTCAGTAATATCTGGGTGCTTGAAAACCAGCAGTCATGCAATATGGGAGAAGAATATCGGCAGGCATTGTGAGGTTCAGCATCTGTCTCTGAGTACTTGTGGTGAGCTCAGTGGTCCTTGGCCCACTCAGAGATGTCCTTCTGCATGGAAAAAAGCCAGCTCCTGAGTGAAGTAAAGATGTCTTTCTGGAGAGTTCCAGCCTCTCCACCCTGCTCTCACTGTTCACTTCTAGTATCTTCACATTGTCCCTGGACCTCACATCCAATTCCTCAACAAAGTCGGTGAGAGTTTTCCACGAGAATAAAGACAGTCCTCCTTCCACAAGCTGACAGCTTGTTTTTGAGATACAGCATGGAAGGGATAGAACACAGAGACACAGCACTGAGGACAGAACACTAGACACAGCACTGAGGGACAGAACACTAGACACAGCACTGAGGGACAGAACACTAGACACAGCACTGAGGGACAGAATACTGAGACACAGCACTGAGGGACAGAACACTAGACACAACACTGAGGGACAGAACACTAGACACAACACTGAGGGACAGAACACTAGACACAACACTGAGGGACAGAACACTAGACACAGCACTGAG
>PVIH01002247.1:0-46257 GCA_004025045.1 Sigmodon hispidus
ACACGCACACGCACACGCACGCGCACGCACACGCACACGCACTCGCACTCACACTCACATGCACACACACACGCACACACGCACTCACGCTCACACTCACATGCACACACACAATGCATGCGTGTGCATGCACACAAGAAGGGAAGAAGACAGAGAAAAAAGAGAGAGGAGGAGGGAGAGGGACAGAGGTTTCCCTAGTCATAAATGTCTCCGCAGTTAACTGCAGTTCAACCAGAGAGACAAAGAAAACCAGCCATAGCCAGTTCTCACCTAGCCAGCTCCGCAGGCTGGAAAGGGTAGGTCCCCTCCCCACAAATCCCCAGACTGAACTGTTTCTGAGTTCTCAGCAGAAAGGAAAGCCAGTCGCAGAAGGGAAGAACTTCCGTCTTCTCCTGTCTTATCTTTCTCTCCCCACCCAGCTATCTCAATTCTTGATTTAACTTTCCTAGTGCTAGGAGGTATGGGTCACCATTCCCTAGTCTTCATGGCTTGGCTCAGTGGGTGGCTCTGTCCTCTGGTATTTCAGGCTATTTATTTTAATTAAATATATGATATATGTTCTCTGAAGATGATTTAGGGTATATGAGGAAACCACCACTACCCATGATCTCTTTTGTTCATCATAGTTCTCAAAGGCAAAGAGCTTCATGTTCATTATGGAGAAAACTGAGGCTCAAAGATACCCATGCTATTACTATTGGGTAAGGGATCTGAGGGCTCTCTGAAGCTATAACATCTGTTCTTTTTCATGTAGTCAAGCTATTTCTTTACAACCTATCTTTCCTCTATCTCATGCAGGTAGGCAGTTGGCATGGAACACTGCCATCCCTCTGGTGTTGTTTGTGTGGCTATCATCTGCCTTCTGGGCATCCCTGCCTCTGATGGGCTGGGGCCACTATGACTATGAGCCTTTGGGGACATGCTGTACATTGGACTATTCTAGACCTGACAGGTGAGATGGAAGTTGTAGCTTTAAGGCTACAACTTGACTTTACGCTTCTGTGAGAAGGGTGTTCCAGACAAAGGCTCAGCTGGAACAATGTCACCATTTGAGGAAATCCAAAAGAGCATCATTATTCAGTGGGCCTGTATCAGTTAGAACTATCATTCCCTTGCCTGTCCAGCACAGGGAGTTGTCTTGGCTCAGAATGCATTGATTTTTGGAGGCACCCATGCCCTTAGGTGAACATATCCAAAGCATATAAGGGCTTTCATTGGTGGAGTCCCAGCATGGAGATATGTTCACCAGCTTCTCTCAGCATTTACTTTAGGCCAATCCTTGACAAGATAGGGCTGAATGCATGCAGTCCCCACAACCATAGCCTTTTCTTCTACTACTGCACCATCTGTGCGGCACTCGGGAGAAAGAACTTAGAAAATTCATCAGGGATCAATCTGAGGATTTGTCACATGTCTTCTTTTTTTTTAAACTTTATTTATTTATTTATTTGCCTTGGTATTTTGCCTGGAACTGGAACTACAGACAGTTGTTAGCTGCCATGTGGGTGCTGGGAATCGAACCCGGGTCCTCTGGAAGAGCAGACGGTGCCCTTAACCACTGAGCCATCTCTCCAGCCCCCTGTCACATGTCTTCTAACACCATGCCTGCCATTTCTCCTACTTCTTGTTTCCAGCACAGTCACACAGCATTCATGTTTTATAGAAAATGCAGACTCATGAAGGATTTGCCCCTGATAATAGACTTCTCAGGTGACACTGACCCAGACACCTGGATGGTCCCAATGTCATGCAGAGCATCACCCCCAAAGGACTCTTTATGCTTTTCCCTAGCTGACAGCTGAAATGTCCTCCTTGAGTAGCCGCCCTTCACAGGGCTAGGGTCTGCTGTGCCTCCTACTTATTTCTGGACACCCTTACCTCTCCTGGCCGAACAGAGACCACAGCTTCTTTGCAGCCCCATTAGTGAGTTTTCCATTGTTGAATTTTTGAGACACTGGCTCACACTGGCTCAGGTTGGCCTGGAATTCACTCCATAGCCCAGGCTGGCAGTGAGTTTGTGGCAATTCTCCTGCTTTAGCCTCCCAGGTGTGAGCCACAATACTCAGACTCTTCATTGATTTCTTAAAAGAGACAGTGTCCATAGGTGATTTTCAAATCCTTATGCAGAGAAAAAAGATTTTGTTGGACAGTCTTTTCTCTTGGCCCACTGATACCTCCAGGATTTAGTGAGCATATTTTCTAAATTGAAGAATTCCATTCATCCTTGGCTAACAAACAAAATAAGAATGAGCATTTGAGCTTGAAGAAACCTTCTTCATCTCAGCTCCTAGTTCCCTTCAGGACCTTCAGGAAGACCTATGGCTCCTGAATACCAAGCAGGGTTCAGCTGGGTACAGGAGCAGCTACTCTGAGTGTATGTCTAAGGTGGGATGACACCTCTCACTGCCCAGCACAGACGCTGATGGGCCTGGGCTGCTGGCATCCTGGAGCTGACCTCTATTTCTCTACCCTCTACCTATAGAAACACCATCAGTTTCCTGTTCACCATGGCCTTTTTCAACTTCCTAGTACCCCTCTTCATCACACTTACTTCATACCGGCTCATGGAACACAAATTCTCCAGAAGTGGTCATCTCCAGGTAAGAAGGCAGCCCCTGCAGTGTCAGGAGTCTCATGAGCCTCTCAGGGACTCTGGGACATGCATGACGTGGATGAAGTCAGTGTTTTCAAAAATCCTGAGGAAAAATGGCTTATATGGATAGAATATGTTATTAGGGCATAAGAATATTCTTTTTATCAAGACAAAAACAATTCCTTTCTGTTGCTCAGATTTCCAAATTTAGGCAGCAAGGGCCAGAAGAGGACAGATTTGCCTAGATCGTGCAGGCAACCCTGAGATCCAGGCTTCTAAATTACATCATTCATGCTGCTACATTCCAGTCTCCCTAGGGATTTGAGGCTTGGCACTAAATTGCAGAACTCTTCAAATGCTGCTTTTTAAATTGCTTTGAGATGTTTAATTTAATCACAGTCACAGGCTATTACCCACCACATAAAACCACACCTGCAAGCACATTTGTCCAAGAAAAATGATGCTTTAAAATGAGACCTCCTGGTCATTTCAGGTTTTCTATATTAAAATTCTCCTGCCAGAGATTTTCATTTGACTCTGCTACCTACAAAAAATTAATAAATAAGTCATAACAAGCAACAAAGGTTGTTTTAATAAAAGCAAATATTAATGTTGTAAACATTATATATATTTTCATTTAATCTTTGTGATTCTTTTCTAATGAATGAAAGCTTTATCACAGACTGGGTTAAGAAACAGAGAAGGTAGATAAATGGCTCACCAAATGCCACACATTTAATAATAGCAGACATGAGTGGCTGGAGAGATGGCTCATTGGTTACGAGCGCTGACTGCTCTTCCATTGGACCCAGGTTTAATTCCTAGCCCCCACATGGCAGCTCACAACTATCTGTAATTCCAGTTCCAGGGGACCCAACACCAATGCACATAAAATAAAAATAAATTTAAAGAAAATAGCAGAGATGGATCAAAACCCAGGCCTGGAACTTTTCAACAAAATGTTCAATTTTAGTGCACAAGAATATTTTTTATTAAGACAATATATCACTTAAATACATTACTATAAATTAGAAAATATTATAAACTACTTTCATCTGTGAACCTAGCTAAAAGGTTGAGGGCTGCTCTGGAACAAGAAACCTTGGAGTCCAGAGCACCACCTCTTAGGGTCCCTTCCACACTACTCAACTCAACATTAAAAAAATATTTTTATTAATTCTTTGGGAATGTCTACAATGTAGTTTTATCATATTTAACCCCCACTTCTTTCATCACTTCTCTGAGGTCCACCCCCAACTTTAAGCCCTCTTTTTAAATAGCTTAATCCATCAACCCCAATTTGTACTGCCCATATGTTCACACATTCACTGGAAAATGATCAACCAACCTGAGTCCAGACCCTTGAAAGCCATCAAATGTTCATGACTTCTCAAGAGTGGAGCTCATGAACCACCTCCCACTCCATGCAGGAATGCTGACTGCCTTGATCTCGTGCAGACACTCACAGCTTCTGTCAGTTCATGTGTGCAGCAGTCACATCATGCCCAGGATACTGTTACTTTTACCCTCCCTGAACCCAGGCTGCAACAGTCTGGGCCCCATATACCTTTATAGCTCCTGAACTGGGCTGGTGTGTGTGTGTGTGTGTGTGTGTGTGTGTGTGTGTGTGTGTGTGTGTGTGTGATATAGATGTGCCATCTGTGGCTGAACAGTTCATTGACACTTGTTCTCTGCTCTTGAACCAATTATAAGCACCTGTGTTAACCACCATCCATTTCAGAAAAAAAAAACAAATAAACAAATAAGCAAAAATCTCCTTCTCTAATAAGGACCAAGAGTTGAACTAATGTTTGGGTAAAGAAGTACAAATTTAGGGAACAGATTGATACTATGTACATATAGCAGAATAATGGTTGTAGGTTCACCCTGGGGCCTATGAGCTCCACAAATATGTGTTCTTGCCTGGATTTACAGAACCATGCCATATTTCCTCCTGTGTAGGGGCCTTAAATCCAATCAGAGAGTGATTGGTTAGCCCTGTAACTTTTGTGCCATTTTTGCACTCGTGAGCATACCTTGCAATGCCAGTCATAATTTTAATTCACAGGGTTCACAGCTGGAAGACTGTTAGTGACTTTTGTCCCTGCTGCCTACATAGTACCTTCTAGTACAATGGAAGTTAGCCAGCATGGAGCAGTGTCTTAGTCAATACCAACTTGATATCGTGTGTGCTATGACCAACATGTATGGGATCTTCATTGATAGAGTCCTGCTATCAAGTTCTTGTGGACAGCTAAGAACACTAGCAATAGCCTGTATTGTTCTGGGGAATCCCCAGGACAACTATTATCAACTCAAAATTATATCTCACACCTGGAACTGGGCTTTTCATTAGCAAGCTATGGCATCTAAGAGGAGCATAATCCCCTATGTTGATTAAAATCTCCTATCCAAATGAAGTTTAAAAGTAGTAGATTTCCATTTGGCTTGTTCAAACATTTTTAGGGTTAGTTACCGCCCCCAGCTATATTCACAAACCTCTCTCCGATTGTCCCCCTCCCATTTCTGTTCACATTATTGATGTACTATTATACCCCTTCCCTGAAATCTCTTGCCTCACTTCATCAATGCCCCTTTTCAATTTCCTATATTCTACAGGTACTCCAAATTCAACACACAAATATAGATTTGATACTAAGATCCATGTATGAGTGGATCACATATGTGATACTTGTCTTTTTGGTCTGGGTCTCACATACTGTTTCAAGATCCACCCATTTACCTATAAATTCCATTATCTTTACAGCTAAATAAAATTCCATTGTCTATCATTATCTGTTTTCATTACCCATTCATCAGTTGACAGACTACTAGAAAATTTCTATGTCCTAGCAATTATGAATAGAACAGCTATGAACATAGATGAGCATGTATCTCTGTAGTAAAAAGAAGAGTCCTTTGGTTATATGCTCAAGAGTGATATTATTAGGTCATACGATAACTCTATTTCTGGTTCTCTGAAGAGCCAACACACTGATATCCATAGTAACTATAGCCATTTTCACTTCTCCAACAATAAATGTTATCATAGCTTAAAAAAATTATTGGGAAACAAAGGCAGGCTGATCTCTGTAAGTTCAAGGCAACCCTGATCTACATGGGCATACACACATGTAGATCAGAGAACAGTTTGCTAGACTCAGTTCTCTCCTTTTATCCTGTAGGTCCCAGGGGTTAGAGTCAGGTTGTTACATTTGGGTGTAAGTGCATTTGTCTACTCAGCAATTTCATGGGCCCTTCCCACTCCAACTTTGATCTGTATACATGAAGTCTTCCATATTTATTGGAGATTTTATCAGCCACAAGACCATCACCATGATTTCCTCCTCTTTCTGTTTGGTGCTAAGTCATAAGCTCTGCTTACACAAGCATTGGCCAGTATCCACAGGCCCAAGACTTGAGCAAAGCTGGGGAGTTTCTGGAGATGGAACTGTCTACCATCAAGGTACTAGTTTTTCTCCTAGCCTCGATTTCTCCCTGGAAGGCTCTCCATCAGTCTTAAGTACATATTTTTATCCAGAAGAGGGATAATTCACACACACACACACACACACACACACACACACACACACATTTCCTGGTTCACATTTGAGGAGCTCCAGAGAAAGGAGTTCATGTGCCTGTGAAGATCAGAAGTCGATGTTTAGTGTCTTCCTCTGTCACTCCCCACTGTGCTTTTGAGAAGAACTCCCTCACTGAACCTGGAGCTTGCTGCTCAGCTGGATTGTGTATCCAGTGAGTCCCATGTATCTTTCTTGCCTCTGCCTCCCAGTGTTGTGATTGCAGGCATGTGTCACCACATCTCACTTTTCATGATGCTGATTTGGTCCTCAGGCTTGTGCACAAGTACTTTACCCACTGAGCTGTACTTCCAGGATCACTGCTCAAAGTATTTTAAAAATTCAACATTAAATCTCCTTTGTTAAAGGGTGACATGTCAACGAAACAGTAGCACCCAAATCCTCCTGCCTCAGAGTATGTGGAGAGAATTATCAAGTCACTAGCATTCTTGTGGCTCCAGGAGAAACCTTTCCTGGCAGCACACTCCCTGGCTATACTGATATGGTGAAATATTTTGAGCCCAGACATGCTGATCTGGGCTCAGAATAGCCCAGATCATTCTAGGCCAGAGGGAAGCTGAGCCCTAAGTGCCCCAAGTACAATGTCACAGAGTCAAATTCCTCCTAAAGAGAAAAGACCTGAAAGGAAGCACATCTATCCGACCCCAGTCCCCACCTCAAGGCAATCAGCTATATCCTACCATTTCAGGAACAAGGCGACTGAGGTCAGGTAAGCTTAGACATCAGGCATAAGGCTACATAGCCTTTCAAGCAAGATCACATGGTGCAAAGATCTTCTGCTGGTTCAATCCCTTCCTAGAGACCATCTGTGCTAGCATCCCTGCCTAGCTATGGGCACCTGGAGTGAATAAATGCTTCTGATGTTTTCTCCCTAGGTGAACACAACTCTACCAGGCAGGATGCTGCTGCTGGGCTGGGGCCCCTATGCCCTCCTATACTTTTATGCAGCTATTGCAGATGTGAGCTTCATCTCTCCCAAACTACAGATGGTACAGTCTCTTCCCAAACACCCTCTACATCTCCATGTCTGTCTGTCTTGCTGCTTCCCACCTTCTGGCTTTTTGCTAACTCACTCCCTTGTTCTCTCTTTCTTTTTTTATCCCCACCTCTTCCTTAATATTCACAAAGTACAGAAAATATTTTGTTCCACACCCTTCACCCCTTTGACCATACTGAGATTATGGGGACAGCTAGACACAGAGTGAGCATGTGCTCTGAGACAAGGGGCTGTGATTGACACCCAGGTGGGGAACAGGTGTGTTAGCTAGGATGTGGTAGGGGCTTCTGTGACATTCTATAAACTGTAGACATCCACAAGGAAAAGCTTAGAGGTGGAAAAATCAAGCTGAGAACAAACCATTGGCAGTTGCCAGGGGAACAAGTAATGGGCAGAACTGGGAGAGAATAGAGTCTTCAAAGCATCTTTCATGGGCTTTTCCAACACAACAGGTACCTGCCCTCATTGCCAAAACCATGCCCACAATCAATGCCATCAACTATGCTCTGCACAGTGAGATGGTCTACAGAGGAATCTGGCAATGCCTATCTCCACAGAAGAGCAAGCAGAACCGTGCCCAGTGAGATCCTTCAAAGGGCTAATCACAGTCAAGCCTACCTCTGCAAGCCTGGGCCAAGCCCCGGTCAGGAAGATGCCCTAGCATACTTTCCAGCAGCCTCACAGCCGTGCCAGATACTTATCCATCAGCCTCAAGAGTCCTGTTGAGTCCAACATTAGGTTGGAACCAGATAGTAGGTTCCATGGAAGGAGTACTGGTCACAGCCTTCTACGCACAGACTAAGAGCCTTTGGAAAAGTAACTCTCTCAGACCTCAGTTATCTGAACTCCAGAGGAAAGATGTCATTATGAACTAAAGTGGATGTTGTATGGTTGAACAAGCCAACACACACTCACCAAGCACATAAGATATATACTGAAACAGAGCTGCTGATGGATGTGAGCCTTGTCCTTGTCCTACATAAATCCAGCTTTACAATAAAAGGAAATAAAGCCCTGGAATTTGGTTTTTGAAACTCATTTAATGCAAATTTTCAAATAGCATTTACTAAATTGTAATGACATCTGACTTATAATGGCTTATTCTACCCCTTGTTCCGGGTCTTTTATTATGAGATAAGATGGCAGTAATGATGATTTGACCATAGAGATTGAAGCAGAATACACAGGTTATGTACTCTCCAAGTCAGACACCAGCACCAGCATTCAAAAATGAGTCTTGGTTTTATAAGATATGGATTAAATATCACCTTAAAATGTTTTGGAACTCATTGCCAATATTTTAAAAATTAAAACAATTATTAAACCCTCCAGATGTCAGAAGATGTGGACTCACAGCTGTGTTCCTTTCCACAGTCACAGTTTGCAGAGCTCAGGGTGACTCCACTCTTTTCCCAGAACACATATGGTCCTATCCCAGATCATGCGTTCCCTGCAGAGCCAAGGTGCCTCTGAGTTTGTGACACTAATGGAGCCCCCCCACTCACCTTTAGATGAACACCAGCACCTCATATATAGCCAGCAATTCCGGATCAAGATATAATAGGTACAGAGTCCTGTGTGAGACCTGCTGTCCTAGAGGAAGGTAGAGATGATTGACAGGGTGATAGGGGCCATATTGGAGGTCTAATAGTGGAAGGAGCAGATGGCTCAGGCACTGCGAAAACCACAAAATGGATCTTATGAATCCAAGAGCATAAATAGGCCAGGTTCTGGGGGTTGGGGTGGTCATGAGAATAACTTGAGTCTGCTTCCTGGTTCTCCAGATGCAGAAAATCAGAAGAGTCTTCCATAAAACAGAGTCCTGTATGATGCCTTTAATCTCAACACTAGGGGGCAGAGGCAGGCAGTTCTCTTCAAGTTTGAGGCCAGCCTTGTCTACATTTTTAGTTCCAGGACAACCGGAACTACACAAACTCAGTCTTGAAAAAACAGACCAAACAACAACAACAAAAACCCAACAAAACAAAAAGCAGAGTTCTGTTTGGTCATTTTTCAGAACCAAGTGAGAGGAGAATGAGAGTGGCTTTCCTACAGCACCCTTGTCTGGATGAAGGTCTGAGCCAGGTGTTGTGCAGATAAGATGTCACACACTCCAAGGCCCACAGAGGATGCTTGCCCTAGGCTGTGGATAGAGAGTGAAGCAGGAAATCCCAGGGTCTAAGCTGGGCTTGCACATGACTCAGAAATCGAAGGAGAAGTTATTCAATCTTTCCCACGCAAGTGCAATTAGACATAACAATAATAGGGATTATAAAGACAGTGTTGGACTTCCATCAGATTCTCATTAAGTCCTTACCGCAGAACTCACCCATTTTATATGTCAACTAACTGTCAACATAGTTCAGCTCTGCATTTCAATGGAATCTGGAAGCATTTTCACTTTCAGCCCCATTTTGGATTTTTAAAAATTCTAAAGTTCAAGCAGAAAACTTCAAAATCATGCCACTATGATTCCTCAATGTTCATTTCAAGGTTAGTTCAGTTAGGAGAAAGGCTCTATATATGCACTCTTGTGCCATGCATGACTATGGTGATATATCATATATTGAATAAAAATAGTTCGAAATATTAGAGAGACAGAGAAACAAACCACAGCCACATCTCACCCAACCACCTCCTCAGGCCTGTCTCCACCAGTCCTTTGGCCCCAAGCCTTTCTGTCCTCAACAGAAAAGGGAAGTGACAGGCAAAGCCAAACCCCTCCCTCCTATCTCTGCCCAGCTACCTCACTTCCTGTTTTAACTTTCCTACTGCTAGGATTAAAGGTGTGCATCACCACCACCTGGCTCTGTTAGGCCTTGAACTCACAAAGATCGGGATGGATCTCTGCCTCCTGAGTGGTGGGATTAAAGGTATAGGTCACTATTCTCCTCCCCTCCTCTGATACTTCAGACTATTCTTATTAAGTATATACTATATTGTAGCGGGAAATCTGAAGTTTTATAAGTGATTCTCACAAAATAAACCTCATTTAAAACATATCTTGGGGCTGGAGAGATGGCTCAGCGGTTAAGAGCACCGTCTGCTCTTCCAGAGGACCCGGGTTCGATTCCCAGCACCCACATGGCAGCTAACAACTGTCTGTAGTTCCAGTTCCAGGCAAACACCAAGGCAAATAAATAAATAAAGTTTAAAAAAAAAAACATATCTCACGATGGGTTTATACCACAATACTATATCACCACACATGACCAGTGTGTCTCTGTTGCCTCCTTGTTCAGTGGCCACAGAAATAGACAACACCCTTGGTCCATGTTTTCTGTCTTCTTGATCTCAATGGATTCTGATCAGGCCAGAGGGTCCCGAGACTATGAAAAGTTTCTTCCTCAACCAAAACATTTGACACAGGCTCAGTTATCTTCTCACAGCTTAAACCAACCAATTAATCAACCAACCACCACCATCAAAAAGCCAACCACCCTTGGAGATCCAAAGGCTCCAAGGAATCGAGGTTAAGTGAGAGTAGAACCTAATGCCACAAAATGATCCCTTTATAAGAAGAGGCAGCACAGACCAGGAACCTGGTTACTTGTCTCTCTCCCATGTACACAGCAAGGGAAACCATGTGAGCACACAGAGAAAGGCTGCCATATGCAGCTTCAGAGCACAGGCCTCACTAGATAACACCTCTAGCAGGAATTTGACTTCAGATGACCTCAGGCCCCACGAAGAGATGCATGTGTGCTATATGAGCCCCCATGCCTATGAACAAGCAAGTAATTTTGAATCAAAGCTCATTTCAAATAGATTAACAGCAGAGGCAAACAAGAGTATGGAGTGAAGCACCTGAAATGCCCGAGGAATTCCAGTTTGTATTCTTTTTAGTTTAAAATGTGTGAGCCGGGCATGGTGTTACACACCTTTCATTCCAGCATGCATGTATAATATTCTTTTGGAAAAGCCTCATACCTCACATATAAGATATGAAGTTTGCCTCCTAAGATCTCATCAGATTCAGAGTCACTGCGCTCAGTGTGTGTTAACTAACAAACAAATGTAAGTCTAGTAGAAGATTAGCATCTTGTTGAAAGGCATTGCTCTCTCTGCCTTGCCAAATGGATGAGTTACAATCACAAATAAACCAGCAAATTGTCTTCAAAGTATTAGACTGTTTTTATAGTAACAGATCACAAAACTTTCATGGAACAGGAGAGGAAAGAGGCCATACATCTAAATGCTTAGCAAAAACAACATAAATTACAGGCATTCACATTTTTTTCTTAAAAGTAAAAGAGATACTGAATTTTTCTACATATATGTTTATTAATAATTTAGTAGCAAGAAAGTTAGACTGATTTACATATACACACACACAACTCTTAAGACAAGGTCTCATGCATGTAGCCTAGGCCCTACCACCACACCCAGTTTATGTGGTGCTGGAAACCAAACCCAGGGATTCAGACCCCCTAGGTAAGGTAGCATACTAACTGAGCTACATACACCCTAAGCTTTCCTATACATTGTTGTTGCCATGAAATTGAGAGGTCTTTTTCCAAGTTAAAAAGATTCTTGGTCAATTTATTAAAATATAAGCTCACTCTCCTCTCACGACTTTCTGATTCCTATTACAGAAAATGCCGACGCTATCAGCCCTTCTTATGAGCGAGCCAATTAAAGAGAGGAAAATAAGCAACGCTAATCCGTCATGGGCAGGTGAAGGTATGCAGTGCCTAGCTAATACCACAAGGTGGCAGTGCTCTCTTGAGTATGACTTATTCTTGGGCCACCCGCCTGATAGTGTATTTAGCCTGTGAGTTTTCAGGCCAGGCTGGTGGATTGTCTCTGAGCCTTCTTTTTTGTCTGGTCTAAGTACTGAAGTCCTGAATGCCTGGCTATCTCTCATTGGGTGACCTTAAGATCTTGTTTCTCTCCTTGAAAGAAACAAAATTATATAAACAATGGCTGGAGGGGTCACAGACGCTTCCATGAAGTCCCCTTTTCTCTTCCTACATGGAAAATCTAGTCAGATGTGAAAGTTTAGAGTTAGCTGTGCCGGGTAGTGGTTAGTACTCCGAGTTGTGAAACTTCAGAGTCCTCCTACACAAAACAGAAGGGAGTAGGCCACTCTGGGTATGGTCTTAGTCTAAATGGGCAGTTGGGACACTCCCTGGACTTCTCTGGCTTTTGAGTCTCGTGTGAGCAGTTAGGTGATGGTCATAGCACCAAATGCTGAGATTACATGTGGACACACAAAGTAAACTATAGAGTGCTGGGCTAGAGGGCTCTCCGAGTATAGCTCCTGGAGAAGCAGTTTGGGCACATGTGCACTGCATGCAATTTATTAAGGATGAGCAATGTTTCCAAAGAAACAAAAGCTGAGAGACGTCTGGATGAAAACCAAAAGCAAAATTCCTGAATCTCCCCTCGCCTGTCAGTCACGGTCACTGAGCGATTCTTTCTCAAGCTGTTCCTTGGCCCTAACACCACACACCTGTTCTCTCAGCCCATCAGGCTTTCTTAACAATGGCTTCCGTTTTCTCCCTGGGCCCAGCTGCTCTTCCCTTGACAGCTGTTGGGCACCAGTAACAGCTTCGCCCTTCTAGGTAGGAGATAGTGTGGCAGCCCGGAAAACACATAGAATCCAGGGTGGGAAAAACCTGGGCAGAAATCCAAACTTTGCTGTTTAGTCAACATGACAGTGTCTGCTTAACCAAAATTTAGGGTCTCCTCTGTATAATCCCTGTGTAATCCCTTCATGATGCCCCAGTTTTAAACAAACTGGTTTAGCAAGAGTTTCTCCCATAGTCAATATCTGATGATTGAGTGGGTTATCCTCCACCACCTGGGTGACGTCGGGTCTTGACCCTTGTCTAGGTGGTGATACAGTTTAGTTCTTGAGAGCCTCTAAAGACTTGCATGTTTAAGAGTGCGTCTGAGGCCTGTGTTGCTACTGGGGGTGGTGCTTTGACTAACAGAAGTCCCTTAAAGGGATCAGCTGAACCCTCATCCCCTCTTTTCTCTTTCTCACTGCCGTAAGGTAACCGCTTTACTCTGCCATGTGTTCCCTGGTGTGATGGCTGTCTGACATGGGCCCCGAAGCACCCATGGCAAGGCAAGCCTTCCCTTGATGTGAGATGTCTTTTTGTGCACTGTGAATATACTTTGTTCCCATTTGTTAATAAAGAGGCGGTTTTGGCCTATGGCAAGGCAGCTTAGAGGCAGGCGGGGAAATCTAAGCAGAGATAAAGGAGGAAGGCAGAGTCAAGAGAGACACTGCAACTGCTGCAGAGAAAGCAAGATGTAATGGGACACAGGTGGAGCCACATGGCAATACAGAGATTAATAAAGATGGGTTCACTTGTAAGAGCTAATTGGTAATGAGCCTGAGCCATATACCAAACAGTTTGTAATTAATATAAGCCTCTGAGTAATTATTTTATAAAGGTCGTGGGACCATGGGTAGAAAAATTTCTCAGGACCGTGGGCTGGACAGGCTAGAAACTTCTGGCTACATTCCCTCTTTATAAAGTTGATTACCACAGGTATCATTCCAGAAACATTGGCAGGCTAACACAACCTCGAAACCAATGTCCTCCCCTGTTCCTTCTCTTGGTCGCTTTCTACCTACTGACTGGCTCCTTCACTACAAATTCCCTCTCACCCATGCTGTTTTATGTTGACTCTGTCTCCCTCCACACTGTATCTCCTGGCAAATGGTATGGATTCCCAAAGTGAGGATCCTAATAACATCATCTCTGATCACAACTTTAAGAAGTTTTACAGAATAATTTCCCTTTAACAAACAAAGGATGACATTTGAGAGGATCTGTATCACATGCACAAAAGCGGACTCCTTGAAGCAGTATAATTTCACAGCACTTGGGCCACAGTTGATACTTAGTGAGTGATAGCTTCCTCCATCTGGGCCTTCTTTGATGCCTTGGGCTGCCCTCTGGATTTCATTGGCTGTTCAAGAAAGGAGCAGACAGAAGTTATGACCGAGTGACAATTGCCTGCAACATGAACCCCACATCCATGCTGATTTAACACCCACAAAACCCTCAGCACTTTAATTCTCTCCCTTGTCTGAACATTCAAATTACATGGGGTCTGGACACTCAAAAGGCAGCCCCTGGACCAGGCAAGTCAACCTCACCTGACAGACAGAAACACAGGCTCTAGTCCACTTTCATCTTGATGATCTGATCTGCATTTCAAACGACGCCATCAAGGGAGTTTGTATATGCTTTAAAACCTGAGGGGAGTCACAGTATTGTGCAGTCTACAGATGTTTGCCTCATCCTACAGAGAATCTCATATAGCAGTTTTGTTTATTTTTGATGATTTCACACACATATAACATATGTGTAATTATACTTATTTTGGATGTTTTCACTCTCATTGTCTTCTCTCATTCCCTTCCCCTCTTTTACTCTCCTGGGTGTGCTTGTTGACCCACTGAGTTTAATAAGGGTTGCCTGCATGAGCATGGGTGTGCTGTGGCTTATTTACCAGAGCATGTGCCATTCATCAATAAGTATAGCACTATAGCACTAAAGAAAATGACTCTTTTTTTTTTCCCTCATTGGCCATTGACTGCTATAAGCTCCCCAGGCAAGGAGGGGTGCGTCATGAGTCCTTCCTCTTCCAAGATGGAATGCCCAGGAGGCACCATCATATACATGTCTTGTGTGGGTAACCACAACTAGATCTGGTGGTTTTGAAGGCCTGAACTAGTTGGTATAGTACTTCTCAAAGCAATTCAGAGATTCTAATATGCTAACAGGATTGAACACCAATGTGACTGGATGTTAAGGACCTTCCCACTTCATGAAGATCACACTGAGCTACCTTGGAAGCTCTCCTTTACTGTGCAGTGTGTGTGTGAACTTTTCTCTAGAAGCTTCTTTCCTATTTGTTCATCCCCCATTTGTTCCATGGCTTACTTACATATTTTGCTTATTTATTTCTAAAATTTCAAAGATCATAGACAAGGAACCACCTCTGTTCAAGGCTTTCTGCTTTATCATCATGATATCACTTAGGAGATGATAAGCCTGGTCTTGTAATGGAGATCGTAAAGCAGAAGACAAACACTGCTGTATGTTGCACTGTAAATGGGAAACATGACTCCTCACTTCTGTCTCAGATATTTTTAGACACCAGTTTAGGCAGAGCAAGTCCAGAGTGGCCAAGGGAAGCACTTTACACTGTACACTGAGAAGTGACAGGGGTATGGCTGTTTTAAGATTTTCTTTTGCCTCATGGACCTCAAATTTGGAAAAGAAAGCAAAAATCCACTATTCTATTCAAGACACTTGATGCAGACGCAAAAAAAAAAAAAAAAAAGGAGTGTCAGTAAGAGCCTGGCGTCTTGAATCAAAGAAACAGAAATAAAGCAGTCTACTATGGCAGGAAGCCTTTAGCCTTTAGACAGAAGCTCTCATGGGGCTGGGATGTAGACCACTTCCTTACTAAAGTGCTTGCCTGGCATACTCAAACCCTCTTCAGACACTGTGGCGCAGGCCTGTGATCCCAGCACCTTGGAAGTAGTGCTCATCCTCGGCTATCTAGTAAGTTTGAGGTTTGTCTGGGTAGAGAGTTTTCTGTATTCCAACCAAACATCATGGGAAAGACCGGCTTGCACTTACAGTAGTGAAGACTAGACAGGGAGCCCAGACTTCTACTCTAATGGCTGTACCGAGGCATAGAGAGGCCTGGTGAGATGGTGCCAGGCAAGTTTTAGCAGGAACTGAGGTTTCATTTTCAACAATCAATAATGAGTCCACTTCAGACTGTCAGCACATGTCATGAAAGGAGTCTTGCCTTCCATTTCTATCTGGCAGCATTGAGGACCCTTCCCTTGCCCCATACATCAACAGAAGCAGAATAGAGAGCTCAGACCTCCACCTAGAAGCAATGAGTCAGTGCCCTTTGTCAGAGAATGCAAATGTCAGGCAGTGAGACCGAAGGTGTAGGAAGACCTAGGAACAGAAGTAAAAATGGCCAGGATTCAGTTTAAAATTACACATTTTGTGATGAACTCCAAAGAGATCAAGTTAAATGAAAAACACAATCAGTAGTGAATAATGCCAAGGAAAGAAAAAAGATGATTTTTCTCATAAAAATTTTAAAGTAGCTATGATTTTTTTTTAAAATTGAGACAGGGTCTCACCCTGTAGACTTCCAAGACGACCCCAAACTCACAGTAACCCTCTTGTCCCAGTTTTTCTTGCATAGGAATTATAACCATGACCATCCATCCCACCTCTCCCAGTTGATTTTTTAAAACAACATAATAGCTAATGAAATGGCTCCACTGGTAAAGGTGTTTGATTAATAAGACTGATGACATGGGCTGAGCCCTGAAATTTACATAAAGATAGAAGGAGAGAAGTCACTCCATAAAGTTGTTCTCCAGACTATGCATGTTCACAATAAGTCTTCAAAGATTCAACAAAAAATCCTGAATATTTAGTGAAAATAAATATTTTCCTTCTAGGATTGGAAGCAAGCTTGGGATGTCTCTAGTGACCAGTGCTGAACAGTACAAGTAAGAAAAAGAAATGAAATCAAAGCCATGCAGATTGGAAAGGAAAAAGCAAGCTGCTTCTATTTACAGGTGGCAGGATTGTCTACACAGAGAAATCCAAGTAACCCAGAAACAGATGCCGATAAGTAGTGAGTTCAGCATCGATGGAAAATACAAGACAAATGTGGAAGAGGAGATTGTATTTCTGTGTATTGGCAAATAGTATGTGGAGCTGAAATTTTTAAAAAAAAAAATGACAGGTTGCCTTATCCAACTTTCATATGATGATTTTTGCTTTAACTTACTATATTTTATTTTGAAAATGAAAAGATTGGGCTGTAAGAAAGCCTGTAGGAACTTTTTTAAATTAGTGATTGATGTGGGACAGTACAATTCATTGTGGGTGGTGCCACCCCTGGGCTTGTGGGCCTGGGTTCTACAAGAAAGCAGGTTGAAGAAGTCATGAGCAACAAGCGAGCAAGTTGCACCGTCCATGGTTTCTGCATCCCTTCTGCCTCCATGTTCTCACTCTGAATTCTTGTTCTCTTTATTTCAGTGACAGAGAGAGACATGGAGGGTAAGCCAGAGAAACCTTTCCTTCCCAAAGCTGTTTTCCACCACAGCATTGAAACCCTAAGGAAGACACGGGATTTTGTTTTCGTTTTTTGGCAGCACAGGAAGTGGCCTTTATTTTATCATTTGTAGAAAACAGGCATTATATGCAAAGGTTAATACTAAAAACTACCAGCAGTAGTTCTAAGCATTCAACAACGCTGTTACTCCATGATCAAAAAGCAAGACTTGTCCCTAGAGAACCTAGTGGAGCATCTGCCGCAGAGCTCGGGACCTATTTCTGACTGTGTCTTCTTCCATCTCCTCTTCATCATCATCACTTGGCCCTGATCTGTGCTCTCTGCCGGGTTTCTGGCCTGGCTGCAGTAAGCCCTATCAGTCTCTCAACCTCAGCCAGAGTCGATGCATTTGCTATGGCGTTCTTGATTGCCTCTACATCCCCTGCGGATGGACCACCTTTCTCCTTGTCAGTTGGCAAACCAGCACCTGGATTAAAACTTTTGCTTCTCCTGGCAATATCCTTTGCAAACTGTGCACCCCGTTTGCCGTTGAATGTTTTCTCTGCTTCCTGACGCTCTTTAAGCTTCACTTTCCAAAAGTCCAGGTCTGACTTGTGGAACTTTATAGATCACAAAAAGTCGGTAATGCTTGTTATTTGTTATAGGATTTCTTAGGATGCTTAGATACGTCAGTGATTTGAGAGGTGCCAAAGGATCCAGATCACCCAGTTCCACTAGACTGTTGTTGGTGAGGATGAGCTCTGTCAGACGGGAAGAGCCTGATCAAGCCCCTCACCTACAGGGCAAATTCTGTTGTTGTTCACTAATAATGTTTTCAGTCTTCTCAATAAAGGGAAACCATCCAGTTCCCTGATTTCATTGTCAGAAAAAATCAACAGCATCAAACTGGTCTAAGGTAGCACCTAAGTTTTCAATGACAGGAATTTTATATCCGCGAAGTTCTAGCTCACGGTCCCGCACAGCATTTGTGTACAGCGCCGCCTGCTCGATCAGCTCCGCCGTTATCTTCAACATCCTGCCACCGCCCGAGTCCCCTCACCTCGGCCACTGGCCTGTTGACATGGGATTTTGATCAGATATGAAATCTTGAAAAGAAACAAAGAGAAGGAGTTAGAATCGGAGAGGGGAGGAAAATGAGAAACTAAAATAGGTACGAGGACTTGACGCTAAGGACTTGACACCAAGTTGTGGCCATTATTTTTCATCTTTTAAAATACTAATACAGGGCTAGCAAGATGGCTCAGTAGATAAAGTGCTCACCATGCAGGCCTAAAAACCGGGGTTCAGTCCTCAGAACCCACAGTGGAAAGGGGGAATTAGCTCTTGAAGGTTATTCTCCATCCCCCCACCACACACACTCTTAAATGCACACACTGCTGCTGCTGCTGCTACTAATAACAATAAAAACAATTTTGACTGGAGAAATGGTTCAGTGTTTAAGAGCACTTGTGGTCTTGAAGAAAACCTGGATTCAGTTCCCAGCACCCACACTGCAACTCACAGCCACCTGTAGCCCAGTTTCATGAGACTGTATCTCTTCTGATCTCCAAGGATACCAGACATGAATATGATGCACATGCATACATGCTGGCAAAACATTAACACACATATGAAAAAAACAGATGAATCTAAAATTTTAATAGTAATGATAATAAGAAATGTAAAGAGCATTAAGATATTTGAACTTCATTGCCTTTCTCTATAGCATTTACAATGCTGTAATTTTGCTAAGGTAATTCAGTAATTATTACTCTTGTTTATCCATTGAGAGGTTAGTTTTTACTGTGTTGGTCTTCTAGTTCATAAATGCAATGAATGTATTACTTAAGAGTTTAGATTTCTCTAGTTAGCATACTACACCCTACATATTGCTGCTTTGGTTTGCTTTTTTTCCCCACTTGTACCTATTTTACTTTCCCTGAGCAGTTGTAAATGGTGTTACAGTTTTAATTTCAGCTCCATATGTTATTTGCCAATACACAGAAATACAATCTCCTCTTCCACATTTGTCTTGTATTTTTCCATCGATGCTGAACTCACTATTTATCAGCATCTGTTTCTGGGTTACTTAGGTTTCTCTATGTAGACAATCCTGCCACCTGTAAATAGAAGCAGCTTGCTTTTTCCTTTCCAATCTGCATGGCTTTGATTTCATTTCTTTTCCTTACTTATATTGTTCAGCACTGGTCACCAGTTCAGCATCATGCTGAATGGAACTTGGTGACTGGCTAGATGACTCAGTAGAAAAATCACTTACCTGCATAAGTCATGTGACTCAAGTTCAGGCCCTAAAAACCTAAAAAAAAGGATGTCATGAAATCCCAGCACTTATATGGTAAACTGGGAAGTGGAAACAAATAAATTACCTTGAAACTTTCCAGCCAGTTAGCCTGACATATCCAGAGGGGCAGAAACAAGGAAGCCCCCGATTCCATCATGTGGAAAGAGTACCAACTCCTGAACACTGTTCTCTGACACATACCATGTCAAGCATGCATCTACTTCTACCCACACAACTTGAGTGCATGAGCACACACACACACACACACACACACACACAGAGAGAGAGAGAGAGAGAGAGAGAGAGAGAGAGATATGGCCATGGACACAAACATATACAACTTAAATAAAGAGAAAAATAATGCTTAAAATTTTTGTCCACTAGAATTTAAGGCTTATAAGAGTCAGGGTTTGTATCACTCTCCCGTGAGCCATTGTCACCAGTACCAGAGGACCAGACAGAAGCCTGTGCCCAGTTGTCTACTTTTCAACATGCTTAGAAGCAATTCATTGGGGGAAGAATAGTTTTCTTTTAGTAAATAGTGTATTTGTATGACCATAAGCTAAATAAATAAATTAAAAGAAACTATGACCCAAGTTTCATGTGTTACAGAAAAGAATAACTAAAAGCATTACATGAATATACATACAAAACAGACTAAAATGTTCTGAGAAAATAAAATCTTTAGAGACAAATGTGTGGGATGGTCAGTTAGGTAAACTGTTTCTAGACCTGATGCCAAACGCCATCTGGAGAAAGGAAAGGTGGAGCAGGCTTCATTCAGTTAAACTGTTTTTCTGCAAAATATCTTATTTAGAGGACGAAAAGACAAACAAGCCTCGGGATGAGCATGAACAGAAAAACAAACTTCAGACCATAGGGATATCTGAGAAGACAGACACCCCTGCAGAAGTGACGTCCAACTTCTTCAGCCATTCAGGATATGCTAATTGAGCCAGACAGATGGCTCAGTGCATAAGGGATCTTATTTTCTGAGGCCCTGGACTCTGTGTCCACCACCTACATGGCAGCTCTTAACCCTCTGCGACTTCAGGTCCAGGGTATCCAATACTTCTGACATCAGGGGACTCCTGCACACACATAGTGCATATACATAATCTCAAATACATACACACAAACATAAAATAAAATAAATATTTAAAAAATAATATGCTAATTAAGGGCCCAAATAAAGTCGATAATGGTGGCTCACATCTGAATGATAACTCCCGGTACTGGGAAGCTGAGGAAGGACAATCACAAGCTTGAGTCCAGCCTGATGCATACAGCAAAACCTTACCTCAAAAACTAATCAATCATCCAATTAATCAATTCATAATGGTATCATCTGGTATGACTGCCAAATGACGAAAATGAAAGATAAAGACAGTACTAGATATTTTGGGGAACTTTTCCAAATCCCTCTTCTCAAGACTCAGAGATCTATGAAAAGAGGAAGCAGAAGGATTGAAAAAGCCAGACATGATGTATGACCCCAAGGGAAAAATGTCTTCCAGATACAACAGATTGAGTGCAGATATGAACTCACAAAAACTGACAGCACACATGGCCTGCACAGGTTCCAAACCAGGTAATATCTCAGCATGGACAAGGAGACATAAGTCCCCTCCCTAATCAAGAATCTACTTGCAATTGATACCTGCTTAGAAAGGAAATTCAGTTTTCTCCAGTTGAGTGACTATGAGTAGATCACGATCACGCACACTCTATGGCAGGCCCCATGCTCAGAAGCAGTCATGAACACAAAATATGTTTTGTGTGATTTTTTTTGTTTGTTTGTTTTGTCTTTTGATGTTTTTGTCTTTATTTTCTTTTAATTTTATTGAAAAAAAGTTTTTTCATATAATATAGTATGAGGATGCTTTCCCCTTGCTCATCTCCTCCGAGGCCCTCTCTACCTCCCACCCTTCAGACTGCAAGCCTTCTTTCTCTGTCTGTCTTAAGAAAACAAACAAATAGAAATTTCAAACATACAAGAATGAAAAACCAAACTAACAAAGAAAAATAAGGGGAAAAAAAAACTAAGGAAGAGGATGAAAAACATACAACACACACGCAATCCATGAAAACTCAAAATTAAAAATCATAATACATGGGCTGGAGAGATGGCTCAGCCATTAAAGGCTAGGCTTCCAACCAAAAATATAAAAAAATCATAATACAAGCAAAATATAAACCTAAAAAGTTAGTGCTCAAACAAAGCACTTTGAGACAAAAATTTCCAAAAATACCTTTGAGTTTATTGTGTGTTGGACATCTGCTACTGGGCGTGGGGCCTGCCCTTAAGTGGGGATTGAATCCCAAATGAGACTGCTGTGTGTGGTTGTTAGCTGCTGATAGCTTTTTAGTGGGGCATGAGAGCTTACGTCTACTTCCCCTCTCAGCGCTGGGACGCTATCTGTTTTGGGTCTGTGCTGGCCTTGTGCATGCTGCCACAGTCTCTGTAAGTTCATAGACTCCTGCTGTGTCTGGAAGATCGTGGGGTTTTTAGCATCATCCCTCCCCTCTGACCTTTACAGTCTTTCCACCTTTTCTTCAGTATTGTTCACTGAACCCTGAGGCGAGAAATTTAATAAAGGCACCACACGTAGGACTGAGTGTTCCAAGGTATCTCACTGTCTCACCATTGTCCGGTTGTGAATCTTTGTATTAGTTCCCATCTACTACAGGAGAAAGCATCTCTGATGATGGCTGACAAGACACTGGTCTATGGGTGTATTAGAATGTTATTCGGAGTCATTTTATTGCTATGTTCCTTTAGCAGGGCAATAGCATTTTGTTTTCCTCTGGGTCTATGGCCTACATAGTGTCACATTCCTGGCCACCTGAGCAGTGTCAGGGATGGGTTTCCTCATCATGGAGTGGGCTTTACTCCCACAACATTTGTGACACAATTGTATCAGTGTATCATTGGAGCAGGTCACCACTGTAGATAGAGGGCTTGGTGTTTACTTCTTTGCTCTGATTGAGCGAAGAGCACCTCCAAGTATCATGAACACTATCAGTAGGGGTGAAGGCTCTCAATAGACACCAGCTAGACTTTCCCATGTTCAATGATATATATGAGTGTTGTCTTTAGCCAGAGGGCCTTACCATCAAATTTTAGAGAGCAACCAATAGCTTTGGAAGTAGCCTGAATTGCTTGAGGATTTCCATGGGGTCCTTTTGAGCAAAAATTCAATTAAATGTAACCAGTTCCTGACACTGGGGATTTCATTTGGTAAGCAATTTATTTTTTGTTATTGTTTGTGTTTGTTTGTTTGAGAACGAGGAAGAAGACAAAGTTGGGTGTGTAGTGGGTGGGGAGGATCTAGGAGAAATTGGGAGAAAGAAAAGAATACAATAAAAATATATTGAATGGAAAAATACATTAAAATCCAATACAATTTTTAAAATGGAAACTGCAATTCCTCTTCTTTCCTCAGAGCTGCAGGCAAGGTGGTTGTCATCTCCTGCTCAACATCATGCCTTCCCTGAGGTCTCTGAGGACAGCCAAGCAAGTCCAAGATGTTTATCCAGCACCATTCAGACTGATAACATCAAAGTTAAGCAGCTTAAACCAGTAGGTATGAAGAAAGGGACTTAGAGAAGATCCAAGGACTGCATACTGACAGCAGCATTGGCTGTGAGCAACAAGGATAGCAAAGCACACGCTGCTTGGTGGCTTTCAGAATTTCTGGTCCTCATGTGCCACCAACTGATCTAACTGTGCTGAGGTCACTCATAATGTTTCCTTCAAGAGTCCCAGAGCCACCCTTGAAAGAGCAGCACAGCTGGGCGTCAATCACTGATTCCAAGGCCAGGCTTCACAGGGAAGGAAGACAGTGGGTGGTTCACGTTTTAATTGTGCCCCAAGTAAACCAGAAAACTGCACTAAAAATGTAATGTGCAACCATCATCCCACCTAGTAACCACATTTCTTGGTATTTATCCCAGAGAGCTCGGGATGTCTTACACACACACACACACACACACACACACACACACACACACACACACACACACAGACTCTTTCTGTAAAGCCTAATATTATAATAATCACAGCAGACTTTTGCTGGGAGAATAAGTGAACAAACTGTGACATAGACACACCCAGGAGACTTTTCAATAATAGAGAAATTTAAATCAATAAATAAAGTGTTTTCCAGTCAGGCATGTGAACCTGAGTTCAGATTCCCATCAAGCTGAGCATACACCTACAACTCCAGCAGTCAGAGGGGAGAGCCAAACAGATGCCTGGCGTTCAACAGCCAGTTACATTGGTCAAAACCATGAGATGTAGGTTTAGTATACACCTCATCTCAAAAAAGTAAAATAAAATAAAGTGATAATGGCAGAGGAAAACACCCACACTCTGGCTTTACATACATGTGTGTAAGTGTGCACAATGCACTGTGCACATATACTCACATACAAGAATGCACACACAGAATGCATTGCACTCACCCACACACAATCAACAGAGAAAAGAAAAATTGTAGATGTACACAGCTACCTGGATGACTCTTCAGAGAATTATGCTAAGTGGAAAAACTCTGTCAAAAATTTTACATGCTTTATGCTTCCATTTATGCAACAAATTTCAAATGAGAATAATTTTGACTTGCAGGACAGTATGGTATTTGTTCAGAGTTAGGAATGTAGACAGGGAATATAAAAAGGAGGAGGAGAATGCATCTGTCAAAAGACAAAAGGACATTCTTGTGATGTCGGAGAACATTTGAATCTGCACAGTGATGAATTGTATAATACTGAAAATGCAAATCAGGATAAGTACAGTGGAAATCTGGTAAAAACCAGTGAGTTCTACCAGTGTTAAGATACTATGATACAACAAAATATTATCAATGAAGAAAACTGGTTAGAGTGTACAAGATTGTGTGTGAATGTATCATTTTATCTGTATATCTATATAAACCAATGTGGTGTTTTATAGAGATGCTTTGTATTAGGGTTTGGTTCCCTGTACCCATATGGTAGTTCATAACCACCTGAAACTTCAGATCCATGGGATCTGACCTCTTCTCCTGGGCTTTGCAGGCACCAGGCATATGCATGGTAAACATTTATTGTTGCAAGCAAAACCAGTATATATAGCATAAAATAAACAAACATGTACAAAGAAAAGAAAAAGAACTTGGGAGATGGCTCATGAGTTAGGAGCATTTGTTGCTTCACTCATGAAGACTAGCATTTAGATCCTACCACCCCCATGAGGTGGTTCACAATTCCTGTAACCCCAGCACCCAGAAATCCAAAGCTCCCTTCCAACCACTGTGCATGTACTTACACAGAGACACATTCATATATATATATGAATATATGTATATACATAAATAAAATATTTGAAAAAATAATTCTGTATGTTGGTTGAAAGCTAAGAACTCCACAGTTCCCTAATTCTGGTCAAAGAACACAGTAGGTTTTAGAAAAACACAAGGCAGACCAAAGGACGGACGCGTCAGACAGGACATTTTAACTGGACCATAAGGGAAATCATGACAAGGTGCTGTGGTTCATTGGTAATTAATCAAAAAAAATATGAGTCCTACATATTAGATGCAGAAACAACCAAATGTATAAACAGACAATTAGGAAAATGGAGAACAAGACTGTGGACAAGGAACCTAGCACTCTAGTCTGTGACATGGTGTAGCAGCCCTGTCACTGGCTGACTTGGCATAAAGAAAATGTTTCTCAGAATTCTTACTTGTTTGCAGTGCGGTTAGACTATACGTGAGGCATCTGGAAGGTAGAAATGAAACAACAGCACCAGGAAGTTCATCCACTCTGTCACTTACCTGCTGGTTCATGTGGCTAGTGTGGAACATCCACCGTCCTGCAGCTAGTCCCTCTTCCCCAGCTTCTATGTATGGGGCAGGTGTATATTTAGCTACACAAAGACTGGCTCAGCTTTTCCTACGGAACACAATGTTTTAACAGTGAGAGGCAATGCTACACCAGTCCCGGTGCATTCCAGCCTACCTCTGGATTCAGCTGGTCACCTCTGCTCACATTTCCATCTGTCTTCTCGTCCCTTCTCTCTTCCCCTATCTTCCCATCTCTTCTATGTCTCCTCCCTCCCTCCCTCCCCCACCCCACTCTCTTCTCTTTCTCTCCTGCCTTAAAATGACTTTCAAGCTTCAGTCACAACAAATAATATGGTGGCAGTCTCATAGATAAAAACAATTTTGCCAGCTTGCCAAGTTGGTTAAAACGCCTATGCAAAATCAAATTCTTGGAAAACATACAAGATTCTACTGTTCTGATTCTCTCAGTTAGTACAGGTGGAATGTCTTACAAAAATACACTTAGGAGATTCTAAAAGGGAAAAAGGGAACGGTGCTTTAGGTGGATAGAGACAATCATCTGATACTCTCAAACCCCAAGCATGACTCTCCTCACAATACTATCATTCACCATACCCATACCCCACTTCTGTCCTTGTCTCTGTTAAATGGATCCTTAACCTGGCTGGTTAATAATCTTATCGCAAATAGCTGTTGTGCCTTCAGTGCCTTGTGCTGGTGTGGCTTTCTACACAAAACACACACTACTAGTAGATGGGACAACTCATATTACTAAGGAAATCTACATTCGGAGCATTTTGTCTGACAGTGAGCTAACTCAGTTAGAAGGGGAGCGTATGCTCTACTTGTTGAAGGAAGTAAAGAGGAGTGTGTGGCATCTGTACATTTTTGTGTGAGATAAAGATTTATCATCCACTTGCTTTGAGCCTCTATGCTGAAGTTTAGAATGGCGAGCAATCTGTAATGTCAAAACATCTTCCTTGGAAACCACCTATGCTGCTAATATTTTGAATACATGAGGTATTGATAACCAGAAAGAAATCATTTATTATAGAAGTTCTGCTCTCTTCATTCAAAATGCTTCAAACACTTCTGAAAAGGACACTGTGGAACAGGCACACACATTCTTCTTCATCTTGGACTAACAAACAGAAGCTTCAGAGTTACATACCTGGGATCAGACCAAATGTGCTGGAGGCTTTGGTTTTCTTGCTCCTCAGAGCCAGAGAACTTAATCATATTTTCCATGTCAGTTTCTGTTTTCCTCTTATTCACTGACCAGAGATGCATTCCAGGCTCCAGTCCTACCCCCATAAAAAGACTGCCTATTCAATCAGAGACACAAAGTTGCCTTGTGCCAATGAGGCATGGAAGACACAGAGTGATTTATTTTGGTTAATAAGATGGGAGAAAACATGTAGAGGCCAATTGTCTGCTGAGAACAAGAAGAGCTTCTTGTCTGGGAGTGTATGATGTAGCAGACAGTATCATTTGTTTGTCTTGCAAACAGCCAATCTTCTTTATTGCTTAAAAAAAAAAACAGTTTGTTATTGATACTAAGCAGGTGGCTATATGATTTGTTAACTTACCCAGGGGATGAACAAATCATAATATCTTGATGCTTCCGTGGTACCAGTCTTTACAATCTCCCCAGGGATCCTCATCTCCTAGGATCCATCCATGATCAGGTGTAGTCTTCTCTTTTAGTGGACAGGGTGATGTATAACCAAAAAGATATTGCACAAATGACAGAATTTGACTTCTGAAGCTAAGACTGGGAGACAGTGCAGCTTTTACCTTCTCCCTTGGATCACTGACCAGAGGCAAAAATGACTGCAATAGCCCTTTGCTAAAGTCCAAATGAATAGGATCTCATGTGTTCCAAGGGAACACAAGTTTGTAGTCCCTGTACATGTACTAACACCTAAGATTACTGGAGTCTCACCTACTGTCTTGCCGATAGTTTCATAAACACATTTTTGTTTGTATTTGTTTTTTATCCAGAGCCTTGCTATATACCTACTAGTTAGACTTTTAATACTGATTCTCCCTCTCTTCTGCTCTGCCTACAATGAGCTGGGATTGAAGGCAAGTGCCATAATACCAAGCCTTATAAGACACTCAAGTAAGAATTACTTAGTTAAGTTTCACTCCAAATCAGGGCCCAATAATCTGTAAGATATAATATGTGTTTATTATTTTAGGTCACTAAATTTTAAGGAAATTTGCTATGCAACAATACATAATTAATACAATAATAATGTCGATTTGCATTTTCTTTTTGTGGTGTATATTTAGCACACATGTAGTTAGAAAACCATTATGTAAAAAGTCATAGGAGAAAGTGATAGTCCTTGACATTGCCCATATCTTACTCTAATAATCTTGGCCAATGAAATTCCAGTCAGCCATATCTCTAGAAATACTTAGCCTTGATTTGTTGTCATTTGAGTTATATTTACACGGTGTTTGAGAAAATAGAGAAAAGAGAAAGAACCTGCAACCCACCAGGAGAAAGAGGCCACTGTCTGAAAAAATTTACCCCGACTAAAGTGAAACGGAAACACATGTGGCCGGGTCTGCCTAAAGCTGGAGGCTAACTCAACAGCCTAACCAGCTGATAATTATTCCTCCAATCATGTGTTGTTCTGGCCGGTAAGTGGTTTTTTGAGGGGAGGGGGGATTAAAGGTGTGTGTGACTGACTCAGCTGTTTATCTTTGTATTCAAGGTTTAAGAATTTCTTGAGCTGTCTGCCTAGAATTTTCCTGGATGCTCTCTCCCCAATACTCAGGTTTTATTAAATATGTAATATATATCCACATTTGAGAATATGGTGTAAATAGATCCTCCTTAATAAATTTCATGCTCTAAGTATGATGTCACTGAGCACAAGGTTGAGAAGGGAGGCATACTATCAGCTCTTTTGAACTCATAAGAGTCATCTCCTGAGTACTGTTAGTTTGCAGTCAGAAGAAATAGATGGATCATACAGTCACAGATATGCACTTCTGCCTGCTGTGGATGAGACAGAATCAACCCTGATGGAATGGGCATAGGGGAGCTGGCTCCACCCCCTTGCCTAAGGGGGAGCGGGGGAAGGGGGACCCAGACACCTCACTCAGACCCACAGTTGGGCCTTGGACTGGCTCATCTTAACATCTACCCCAAGAAACTGCTGGAGCTTTTGAAGAAACTAGTCCTTTAGAACAACATCAACCAGTAGGATATCTATGACTCAGAGTGACATTGGGATATCCCAGATGAGTTCCAATGAGGATGCAGTTGTAATGGTGTACCAAAACCCACAGGCCCTGACTCAAACTAGTAACTCATTGCAATGTACATTTGCTTTTAAGGCTGATTGGATAAAAGGATGTATGATGCGACACACTGAGGCCCCCAATGCCACCAAGATGAATGAAAAGGTGTTGGAGAGGCAGTTAAAAAAAACCTATACCAAAAGCAAGTTATTGTGTACTACATTAAAGTTAAAGCTCATTATACATTGTTACTTAGTTTAGTAAGACAGGAGAGGTAGATGCCATCACAATTCTTTTATTATTACTTTCTTGAACAGAGAGTTGGTAAATGCGGAGTCAGAAATGGAAGAAACTGTTTTCATTGTCCAAACTGCTTCAGTATCTTCCTGAACTGGGAATATAATTCTGATGAAGATCTGTGAAGCTAAACTATGGAGATAAGCCATAAAATGTGCCCAGGCTTCTTCCTGAACCCACAAGCCACCCTGTGATTTAATGAGATGAGTACAAAAATGAGCAGGGAAGAAATGCCATTAAATGTTTTCAGCACCGTGGCCAGAAATGAGGCCCTGCATAAGGGTGAGGTGCTGTCCTTCTGCTCAGTGCTGAATTCTTCCTAAATGGGGTCTGACTCTGCCCGCCAAACATGAGGGGTCATCCTCCTATGACAACATAGGAAATGTTGCCCAGCTCAAGCAAGGACTCCCTAAAACAGAGGACTCTGAACAAACTTACAAAAACCATAATCATTACAGGTTTTCTGGCTTGATGGGGCTATCGTAACAGACATGTTCCTTTTTAGCAACAAAGAAGACAAGAATATACATTAAAAGAATGTATACTCTATGCTCACTCTGAGACAGGCAAACACAGGGGACAGCCTAGCAACCTGAGGCTCTATGTTGGGAGCCAAAGTCAACTTAGCCATATTTTATAAGTTAGCTCCTACAGCTAGCCAGCAGCCTATACTCTAGATAGCCAAATACCAGAGACTACACACTCTCATTGTTAAGCTAAACCTTGACTTCAGGCTTTCTCTTTGACCTTCTCAGATCAGCAAGGTGACCTTCCCCAGACCCTCAACAGATAGATTTCCATATCAATTCTACCCTGTCTGTTACTTCCCCTCACATTCTTTTGAACATCCCACCCCTTTCCTTCCAGCTACCTACATGGCAGAGAATCTGTATAAATATTGACTATAATAATAAAGCTTTAGAAGACTTAAACTGAGAGATTTGTCTTGTCCTTCCATTTCTTTGTGTTCCTGCCTTCCATTTGCTTCCTTCCCAGGTCTAGGTCCACGCTGAAGACCCTGCTAGCTGGGACAGCTCTATTTCTTTACAGCACCCTTTTCTTCAGCAAATCCTACCGGCATTCGCCACCACAACCAGCACACCACATTGTCCTAATAATTCACTTGGTAACCCCTCTATCTTACCTGAGAGTACATTACATACATATTCTTCTTTAAACAGTGCACATAAGTAAACACAGATTCCCCCCTTCACCTGAGTTTAGGTAACTTCATCTCTGAAGGATAGGATAACTCTCCCTGCTCCTAGAAGCAATCATTTAGGCAAATTCTATGCAAATATATCCCCATTAAGAAAAAGAGAGACTGATCAAGCATGAACTAGTTTGAGGTGCATGCACAATAAAGTAAAACTCTTTTAGTAAACTGTCAGAGAGAAACTTCTACTTACCATCTTATGCCAATTAATAAATCAGATGCATTATGGGAAGGAACATGAGCATCTGGAAATACTAACTTATTATTAAATACTAGCATATTATTTAATCTATAAATCTAACTACAGAACTACCCAAACTAGACCCCTGAGAAACCAGCCAATTCTCTTTTTAGAATTCATGAGAGAGACCCCAGGCTACAGCCTGGAGCCTCAAACGCTCTTACCCATGAGGCCTGCTGCATGCCAGACAGTTTGTCCAACTATAATCTGTATTATTAATTTTCTATAAATAACATTATTTTACTATTTGCAAATTCCTGTGAGTCTTTTTAAATTTTTTTTTTTTTTGGATAGCAGGCCACGAATTTGAATACACCAAGACTAGCCTCCAATCTCTGCTAACAATTCCTAAGCTAACAGCTTTATAGATATTTTTGTTTCTTAAAACCCTATAAGGCATTTTCTCTGCTGAGGGGTAACTTGACATATACAAAGTTCATTCTCCCAGGTGGGCTCATCTAAAATGGAGAATCACACCCAGATCACTGCAGTTTGAATACTACTGTAGGTGTTTAACTTATCTAAAAACCAAAGAGCATTTGGGATAGGCACGAAATATTACCAATAACTTAGAACCCTGAGGACACGGATTCCTCTATGATCCTCCCTTCAGCTTCCTGAGGAGCCTCTTTTGATGCTGGAAAGTATGTGTTTGGTAAGCTCTACCCAATATGAGACAATAAAACAGTCCTTCCTGGGCTGTCAATGCCCAGAGCCAAAGAGCACCAAGCTTGGGAGCAATTTAGAGATCTTCTGATATGTGAAGGTCCCTAGTAAACAAAAGGGATTACTCTCTCTAAGACTGCCATACCTCACATGTGGTCAGTTCTGTGATAGCCATACTTTGCAATGAAATGGTTATGCTAAGGTAACAGTTATGGCAGTTAAGTGACAACACAGACTGTCTGCACCTAAATTAAATTTCCTCTCAGGATAATTGGAGGCACTTATTTAACTCTATATAGCTCCGTGTTACCATCTTTAAAAATGTGAATGACAGGGTTGGTTGTATGCAATTATATATGTCATGTGTTTATGCTGGGAGATTATTCAATAAACATAGCTTCATTTATTACTATCACTGTTATTAGTGTGCACAGATGCAGGTCATGGAAGGAAAAGGCTCAGCTTTTCAACATTAAAAGAAGAGGCTATGGAAATAGCCCAGTGGTAGAGTACCTACTTAGCATGCACATGACTGTGGGTTTCAGTCCACACACCTCTCCCCCAGTACAAGAGAGATGCTCCATCTTCTGTAAGGGAGAGCAGGAAAAGCAGGGGAGGTTGGGTCTCAGAGCCTCGGGCCTCCTTGCTGAGTCTCAGGGACTGTACCTTGCAGCAGAAGCTCTACCTGTGCCCTGCTCCTTTTCTAGTCAGTACTGGAGACACCTTGGCCTCAGGTTTCCAGGTACATCACAGCTAGACTGGTTGTCAGTTGCCTACCAAGTCCTGGCATTCCTCTTCTCTTCCCAGTTGTCCTTGCCCTTGCCCTGACTGCTAACTCCCCTCCCCTGCTGCTCTTTCCTGAGGATAGAGCCCCCCATCTGAACCCTGTGGGCTTTTGCTCAAGAGTGAGAGGAAACTGCTCCTGTTTTCTGTGATGGCAGCTGAGACGACAGCACAGTATGTCTGCTGTGCCAGTTGTCGCTCTGACTCCTCACCCGGATAAGCATTTGTCATTTCCTGCAGAGAGCCAGCTTCTTCTTCAAGAGAAATGCTGGCTCCCTAATGACTTAATCTGGCTTTGCAAACCTATCTCCTCATTTGGTAGTGCATAGTCCAGTGGATCTGGCAGGTAATTTGCCAAAGACATCCTACTCCCAAATAAACTTGCAATAGTGAAACTATTCTGTGCCCCCTCTCCTGGGCCCCCCTCAGATTGTTGTCTCTCCTTTGGCCTCTCTACTCAGGCCAAAAGAATGCAGAAATATTTCCTCCAATAGTGACACCTGCTTCCCTCTAGCAGTGGCACACAAATGCAGTACCTTTCTCCCATACCCGAGGCAAACCTGTGACGTAGTTTCCAGCTCAATGCTCCTAATTACAGTAGGAACATGGGAAATAGTAGCCACATAGTTATTAAATATTGTAAATATTGCCTTAAAATTTAGGTTCTGTATGAAGAGATAATGAAGTTTTTGTTGGATACCTATTAAAAATGGCAGGACATAAAACTTGGATATAACTCAGTCGACAGGGTGATTGCCTAGCCTGCTTGTATCCCTGGGTTCAATTCTTAGCACAATATAAACCAGAAAGTTTATAAGTTCAAAGTCATCTTCAGCTACTCAGAAAGTTTGGAATACATGAGACCTTACCTCAAACTATAAAATGAGTCACAAGACAGATTGGGTTCTAGATTACTACAGTAAGAAAGGCTACAATATGAATGCTCACCCTCCCTCTTTCACATGTTGAAAGCTAACTCTTAAAAAGGTAGTATTATGGTGCTGGAGAGATGGCTCAGCGGTTAAGAGCACTGACTGCTCTTCCAGAGGTCCTGAGTTCGATTCCCAGCACCCACATGGCAGCTCACAACTGTCTGTAGTTCCAGTTCCAGGCAAACACCAAGGCAAATAAATAAATAAATAATAAATAAATAAAGTTTTTTTTTTTTAAAAAAAATGTAGTATTAGGAGCTGAGCTTGTGGTAAGTAACTAGGTCACATGACAGAATCCTCAAGAATGAAGTTACAATTTGTATCTGGGAGATTCAAGAGGCCTGTGAGCTCCTTCACTCCTTCCATACATCCAGACAAGGCTGTCTATGGACCAGAAATGTGGTCTTTTTTGGATGCTACTGTCTTACTCTTGGGCTTCTCAAAGATATTTCCAAGGCACCCAGATGTGTATAGGCCTCCAGACTGATGATATTCTGTCACAGCATCATAATTAGACTAACACAGGGAGAGGGAAGGGGGCCTATAGCCAGGGGATAGAGAGCTGCTGTTGGGAAATAGTATTGTAACTGGACAAAGATGTGTTACATTTGTTTATGCTGTGGAAGATTTAACTATGTGAAAGTGTGTTACATTTGTTAACTAGGTAAAAATGTGTTGCATTTGCCTTAATTAAACAAAATTAACCCTGGGCTCAGAGAGGTAGGGTTAGCAGCTGACTGACAGGAGGTAGCAGGGAGGAGCCTAGCATGAGGTTTTTTTTTTTTAGTTGAAGGTGTGGAAGGAAGTGGCTTTTGTGGTCATTAGTAAAGATAAAAAGTTAGCCAGCTGCTACTCTAACTTTCTAAGCTGGAAAGTTTTCATTCCAGCCTTTGAATTTTATTAGAACAATAGAGATTTAGTTAGAACTACCTTTAGCCACAGCAACAGAGCCGTTGTCTGGGGAACAGAATTCCCCCCGAGGCTACAGCCTGGCCCTTAGTGGCCATGGGGCTTATCAGGTTAAAGCTCAGCCATTGTAACTAAGGTAAAAATCAAAGCTCCTGGGAATTGGTTAGAGGCAGGGGGCAGAGGATCCCGATCATGTGCTGGGAAGGAAGTCAAGAAACTAGCTTGGCAGAATTTTCTCTGTACAATTGAGCTTCACAGGTTAAGCAGGAAGCCTCTAAGAGCTAGAATGAAGTTTGATCTAGAAGGAAAAGCTGGTCACCACTAGTGACCAGAGTTGTCCAGAGAAGCAACAGGGTATGTGTATGTAGCCAGAGTGAAGTTTGATCCAGAAGATCAGGGTTATCTAGAATAAACAGTCAACAGTGTGTGTGTGTGTGTGTGTGTGTGTGTGTGTGTGTGTGTGTGTGTGTTATGTGCAGGATGTAGGTATATGTGTACAGTGTGTGTATTATGTATATGTGGGGTGTGTATGTTTATATGTATGTGTGCTATAGTGTATATATATGTGAATATAAAGTGGGTGCAGTATGTATATATGTGTTATGTCTCTAGAATGTTGTAGTATGTATATAGTATATATGTATTATGGTGTGTGTGTCTCAGTTTATTTTTCTTTCTTCCCTTTTTTATACATGTATATAGGTCTGTGGCATGCATACTTGTATCTTCATATTTACGGTTGTGAGCTAAGCCTTTAACGACTGAGCTATCCCTGGAGCCCGCATACCTGTATCTTTAAATGTATATAGAAACCTGAGGCTGGCTGTGGCCAAGGCGCTTTCTCAATCGCTTGTCTTCTTATTCCCTGAGGCAGAGGATCTCAAGTGAAGCCAGCGACACTGAGCATCTGCCTCCAACCTTGCAGTTGTGGGTGGGCTCCCATGCCCACCCGTTATTTATATGTGCTATGAGTCTTAATGCCTTGTAGGCATTAAGACCATCTTCCTAGCCCTAAGACTGAATTTCTGGTAAAGTTTTGAAACAAAACCTGTAGGTCCCTGCTCTGACCTTCACCTACACTCTGAGCCTTGAAGGACAAGCCTGTGGATTGCTAGCTGCTTTCCATGCTCCACACCCTGTCCAGTATGTTCCTGCCTTTCTGCCTGGGAGGGTTAGATGAGGAAGTTTCAGTTGCTTACCTGGTCAGTAATTTTCCAGCTGCCTGGGGGAATTCCACAGTGCTATGCCTCTAAGAGCACCCGGTAATAGAAGTCTGAGATTGACCTTCAATAAACAGCATTTTTCTTGAAAGAATGATCCTGCTTCTGTGTTTTTTAATCTGCAGGCCTGAGCCTGAGTCCCCAACCCCAAGTAGCAGTGGGCCAGCCATTACAAGAATGAATTCTGTTCTGGAAATCCTCAGTGGTAGTTCTTAAGACTTATTAGTGATTGGATCTGAATCTGGACCACCCACTTCCTGGAGAATTCTGGGCTCTATTTTAATTATTATCTACAAAATAGCTTCTCAGAAACATCTAGATTAGTGTTTGACCATACAACTGGCTAACACATCTTTGCCATAAAATTAACTTTTATAGGGTCTGAGGTAAGTATGTGTAAGGTCCTGGATTCATTCTGGGGGCAGGGCCCAGGCCTGCGAGTGAACTTCTGCAGCAGCCAATGGATTTAAAGTTTGGATTCACACCAGAAAACTCCAATGGCTGCTGCACCTTACCCCTTTGCCCAATCCTTGAATATCAAGGTGTGTCACATCTTGATTACATAGGTTTTTCTTCAAAGACCCCTGCCCATTGGGGCAATGGTCCCTTAACCCCTTCTGCTGTGCCAGAGCTAGGTTATCAACCCAGGTTCCTGGTATATAACAATAAAATCCTCATTCTTCACAGCGTGTCCAGCCTCCCTGGTGGCAAGTGTGGAAATTCTTACACACAGGCGTACCATGTGTACATTTGAAAAAAATTTAGAGATGCCTATGTGACCTTTGATCAGGTTTTTCAAAGTCCCCTCCCCAGCACTAATTTATAAGGTAGTGGTAAAACTGAAGTAGAACACACCTCACATGAAGAAGCTATATCCAGAGGTTCACTGGATGCAAAGTCTGCATGTCTGGGTCTCTGACTGATGAGTAGCAAAGGTTCAGGAATTTCTGGAGAAGCTAGAACATGGCAAAATTTCTTGGCAATGCCACTTCAGACATTGCAGTATTAATTCCAAGTGGTTCTTAGACATGGCACTCAAAGATGAGTATAACAGATATGTTTACCTCTTAGCATGTTTCTGAATTTCAGAGACAGGCTTTGGACTTGATAGGGGTGTGACATAGAGCAAAATGGGCAAGCGTTCTCCTCTCCCACCTGGACCAATTTTAAAGAGAGTATCTTGTGCATAGATGACTCTTAGTAACCTTAGCCTATGTAGTGAGAATTAAATGGGGTGCTGGCTGTGCTGATACTTGGACAAGCCAGTGATGGCTTGGCTTCTGTTTCTTGTACAAGCACCCTTGCCAAAGACTGTGGTTGATCCACAAAGAGGCAGAGGAATGGATATCTTTTACTGCTTTCTTCTACACATTTTCCCTGTGCACTTCTAAAGCTAAGCTGTTTATTGTTAGATCGACAGTTCTTTCTGTTTTTCCTTACAACATCCTGTTCTCCCAGGACCAAACATTGAATGCTATGCTGAGAGCCAAAGCTGAAAGATGCCTGATCTGGGCTCCTCCCCAAGACCAAGTTCCTGACTGGATTAGATTCAACACTTGGGAATTCTTGCCAACTCATTCATTCACTACCAAATACATTTAAGAACATATTTCTAGTGCTTGTTACATACCACATGTAAGAGCAGAACTGAGGATGCAGCTGTGACAATCCTAGAATGCTTATCCTTGCAAAAGGATCCTCTACCCTCTCATCTTCATGGCCAGATGTGTTCAGAGATATCTGATTTCACTTCAAGATGACCTTTTTCATCTTATATGGCTAAGTACGTTTAAGTATTTTAAAACATCTTTTTTAAAGTATCTCATGGGAGACAAGGTTTCAAAAAAAATAATAAAATAAAGAGAAGAAAACTAATAAAATTACTATTTTTACAACCATGTCCAGAAATATAACTACAAACATAATGATATGTTTTTTTCAATCTCTTTTTTTTTCTCTAATACACATAAACATGGAGACATACCACATCCTTCCAGGAGGAAGAACTGGTCCTTTTACCCTTTCCTTCCAAAGATCTTATGGGTACAAAAGCTCTTGGCTAAGAATGAAATAAAGCCTTTTTCTAAGGGTGGCTTTGTAGTCCCTCCAAGGTAACCAAGGGAGCCTCCATGGAAGCATGAAGTGGCTGCTTTATTAAGAGCCACAGGAAACAATCCAAACACAGCACAGCCGGGCAATGCAGAAGCTGACTCCAGGAAAAAGGGCAGTGCAGACTAATTATGTGGCCATCGAGGAAAGAGCAACCTGCTTCCCAAGGCTTGAGGCTTGGGGATCTGGCCGTGACAATTAGTGCTAATGCCTGTCTTTGGGAGATGTAGGTGTGGGCGTATATAACCAAGGAAGCAGAACCGAGGCTTATATAGGTGGAGATGTTGCAAAGAAAATCTTACACAGAGGCTAGAAGATGGCTCAGTAAGTAAAGTGATTGCCACAGAAGCATGGCGACTTGAGTTTTAATTCCAGAATAATGGAAAATGTCAAGTGTGTTGGATGTGCACTTATAATCCTGGTGTTGTGAGTGGAAACATGCAGATCCTTAAAGCTTTCTGGCTAGCAAATGAGAGACTCTGTTTCAAAAACCAAAGTAGATGTAGATGGCAACTGAAGAAAAATATTTGAGGCTGAAGTCTGACTTCCAGCATGCAGATGGACACACACACACACACACACACACACACACACACACACACACATGGAGTTTGACCCAGTGCTAATATCCATCTATCAAAGACCTTCCAGATCCACATTGCACTGTGGTCTTTGTCACTGGGGGCTAATGTCTGGGATAGTCTTCTACAAGACAAACACTCCTTCTCTGACTTAATTAAATCCCCTGAGTTGGAGACCCAGGTCAGAATAGAAAGATAGATTCCTATAGAAGGGATTTTATTTTCTAGGAGAAAAAAAAAAGGTTAATCATAAATTAGGTGCTACAAAGACCTTGCTTTTGTGGGCTTTGTTTAATGAAAGAAAAGAAAACATTATGGCTCACTCTAGGAGAGAGAGACAGAGCTGTAGAAGAAAGGAATGGGAGTCACAGAGTATCTCTAGCTCTACAAAGAACGTTGTTGATGTAGACATAATAAGATAACCTCTATTGATTGATGTACTGAACAGTGATGGAGCTATATTGGGAAAAAGGAAGGAAGGATGATGTAAGAATTAGATCATTAGCAGTAGAAACTTAGTCCATTTTCTGTTGCTATAACAAAATACCTAAGAGTAGACACTTTATAAAGGAAAACAATTTATTTTGGTTCCTGTTGGCTGGAAAGTTCCAAATCAGGCAGCTGTACCAGAAGAAGGTAATATGATTCAACTCATAGAGGAGGAGGAAGAGCAAGGAGAAATATATGAGGAGGCAAATCACATGAGGTGCTCTCACAAACCCACAGAGACAGCTGACCCAGGCTATTAGCAGCTCACTAACTCTGAAATGACAGCTGAGGAAACTACACGGGACTGAGCTAAGCCCTCCAAAGGTGGATGACAGTAGAATGATGTGGGCAGTTTGTGGTGCCTCTGTCAGTGGGATCAGAATTTATTCCTAGTGCATAAATCAGCTTTTTGAGCCCATTTCCTACAGAGGGACACAGCCTTGCTACTTGGGGTAGGGGCTTAGTCTTAACTCAGCTAGATCTGCCAGACTGCATTGACTCACCCTGGGAGTCCTCACTGAGGAATGAATGGGGGGTGGTGTTGGGGGCAGCTGAGGGAGGACTGGGAAGAGGGGAGGAAGGGGGAACAGTGGTGGGTATGTTAAGGCAAGTCATTCTTGAAACAACTGACCTTAGACCCATGAGTACAAGAACTCATTGACCTTTGCCTTGTGATTTAATAGCTCTTTGAAGGGCCCACCATTTCTCAACACCATCCTCTTGGCAGTCCAGTTTCAATGCCAGCTTTGGTAGAAACAAACCAAAGTCTATACCACAGTGACTGTAAAGGGCTAATATGTAAAATTCATAAATTACAAGTGATGGCTTGGAAGATGTGCTCAAGGTATATGATATTCTTTATCATCATCACTATACGTACTCCCAGTTCTCTTAATTGTATGGAGTCATCACTAAAATTATAATCAATGAAGAATAACCACCTGAGCCTCTTACAAAATGAAAGTGGGCCTGGCTGTATGGCTGTTTTAGAGAGAGTGTGTCCTGGGATTACAGGAAGGACAAGGGCTCCTGAGTTGCCTACTAGTCAAGTGCTGCTTTGGAGAGTGAAATGCATCCTAGACTCTGGAACTAGGCATAGCCATTAGTCTAGGGAGCTCTGGCCAGGAAAGACCTTTGATAATGAAGAATTTTTCTGAGACATTGATCAGAATCTTCACAGCAGTTCAAATGAAAACTCATCAATTAGTAATTTTGTTGCACAGCTGCAGAGAACTGAGTTTAAATCCCCAGAATCGACATAAAGTCTCGACAGTCCTAATCACATACCTAATCCCCAGTACTGTTGGTTGCAGGGTGGAGGAAACAGGAGGACCATCAAGTTTTGCTGGCTACCAATCCAGCTCCAAGCTAAGTAAGAAAATCTGTCTCAAGGGCATATGACAGAGAATGACATAACAGGACACTGACATCCTTCGGTGTCTCTGTGTGTAAGCATGCCTGCATATACTCTCACACATATATGTCACATGCACATACACACTACATTCTTTTCTTAACTTACAAAAACCTAAGACTTTTCTACTGCCATATGTTCAAGGAAGCTGGTTTTGACTGGGGAAGTCAAAGAGCTACACAGCTCTGTACATGGTCTGGTGCCTCTCCAGTTAACACTATCCTAGGGACACTTTCTACACAATATATATCTTGAAAAACTGTTCTTCATGACATCTGGTCTCATGTGACTGTGATAATAGGAACAACTCCACATGCACAATACTGTATTGTTTCAGTCTGCCTTTCTGGGATGGAGTTCTGGCCACGTCACTTTCCACCTTTGACACTGAGGTGCACAGCTGCAGTTTCTGCTTCTGAAAATGAGACAATGAAAGTTCCTGTGCCTCGGGAAATTAATGAGACTTAAAGAAACAAATATAGGGGCTGGAGAGATGGCTCAGCGGTTAAGAGCACTGTCTGCTCTTCCAGAGGACCCGGGTTCAATTCCCAGCACCCACATGGCAGCTAACAACTGTCTGTAGTTCCAGTTCCAGGCAAAACACCAAGGCAAATAAATAAATAAATAAATAAATAAAAGTGTCTAGAATTCCTGGGAATGATTTAAAAAAAAAAAGAAAAAAAAAGAAACAAATATATGCAAAGTGCTTAAAACAGTAAGCACACAGTGAATCTTAGTTGATACTGCTTTGTTTTTGTTTTTTGTTTTTTAAATTACCCATTCTTCTTTTAAACATAGGGCTTTCTTTTCCAAAAATTCACTTTTGTAAACTGGGTAATGTTGTGCATAATTTTCTATAATTTAATTATACAACATAAGGGAATATCTCAGTGATACAGTACATCTCTGGCATATGGGTTCAATTTTTGCCACCAAAACCTCCACTTAATTATATAGCGTCTTGATCACTGTTCTATGGCTGTGAAAGGACATCATGACCACAGCAGCTGTTATAAATGAAAGCATTTGATTGGGCCGGCTTACAGTTCAGAGGTTTTGTCTATTATCCTCACAGCAGGGAACATGGCAGCATACAAGTGGATGTGGTGCTGGAGAAATAGCTGAGAGTTCTACATCCAGATCCTCGGACAGCAGGAAGAGAGAGACACTTGGCTTGGCTTGAGCTTTGGAAACCTCAAATCTCACCCCTCGTGGCACACTTCCTCCAACAAGGCTACATTCACTCCGATAAGAGCACACCTTCTCGTCCTCCTAAGTAGTGCCACTCTCTGATGGAACGGTACTACGTCACATATGTGAAACATTCAAGCATATGGGCCTATAAAGGGACATTTTACTCAAACATGTAGATAGTCCATTTTCATTAGATAATAATGCATAGAAAATAAAAGAAAAATAGTTTTAATTTTAAAAAAAAAACACTATTATTTATTTATTTGCCTTGGTGTTTGCCTGGAACTGGAACTACAGACAGTTGTTAGCTGCCATGTGGGTGCTGGGAATCGAACCCAGGTCCTCTGGAAGAGCAGACAGTGCTCTTAACCGCTGAGCCATCTCTCAAGCCCCTAGTTTTAATTTTTATCCAAAGACAAATATAATGTACCTGGCATATGTATTTAAAATCTTTTCTCCATACACACACAGTATGCATATAAACATAAGCATAAAAAATAGAGCTCTACAAAGATAAATTTTGTGATATCCTTCTAATTTTCTTATGACCAGTTAAGAACAATTCATGAACATTTGTCTGCAAAATAATTTAGTTTTTAATACTTATTTACTGTTTTTTTATTTTTATATCCTTTGTTAGCATCCAGTGTTATTACAAGCAGCACTTTTAGTCCAGTTTCTTTCCTTCTTTCTTCCTTTCCCTCTCTCTTTTTTCCTTCGTCTGCGCACGCGCGCGCACACACACACACACACACACACACACACACACACACACCTGAGAGTGCCTCAGCAGGCACGTAGAGGTCATGGCTTACAGAAGTCAGGTCTCTCTTTCTCTCTAGCATGTGAAACCTGGGGATTGGACTCAGATCGTGGCAACAGGTGCCTACACTCATTAAGTCATCTTGCTGACCCACAAAACATTCTGAGGGCTCAGGTTTTAGCTCAGCAGTAACAGACTATTTCTCTAGCATGCACAAATCCTGGATTCAGTACTGAAATAAACAAGAAAGAAAACCCAAACATTTCAATGGTAGAGAGATGGCTCAGCAGTTAAGAGTTGTCATTACACACAGAGGACTCAAGCTTGGTTCTGGTACCTATGTCTTGGGTTGCTCACAACTTCTGGCAACATCAGTTCCAGAGGTTCCCACAGCCTTTAACTCACATAGACGTACTCATGTGTGGACACATACATATACATACTTAAAGATTTACTTTAAAATTAAAAACAACAGCAAAGCACAGCACTTTATCCTTACATTTTTGAAGATGAAGCAGAAGGATCTTCACCAGTCCAAGGTCAACCTGGGCTACAAGTGATATCTTGTCTCAAACAAAAAAACAGAAACTCAACATCTTTTTGCTCTAAATTTTGTGTGAACCAGGGCTAAGACCTAAGTATTCCATTCAGGTAAAAAAGAAGGCAGCTTTCATATTCCTCTGTAATGGTCACATGGAAGTCTCTATCATGTAATGAGGCAATGAGAAAAGTTTAGATCTGCTATTTGAAAGTTCAGACCTCTTCTGGCTAAGTCTCTTATTTGATATAAATCATCTGTCCATATTCTGTCTCTGCATTCTAAAGCTGGGTGAATGGGCACACAAAGTATACAGGAGTGAGATAGGCAGGTTCTTAGGCCTTGGCTGGGAAACCTGTCACATCTGGTCTGTATGAGAGAGAGAATTCCTAGAAGCTCTCTATCTTGGCTGTATATATCTCCTAATCAGGATGCCTGCACCAGTGTTCTCTAGACTTCAGTATGAATTTAACTCAAGGACTTTGTGAGAACGTACTCCTGGCCACACCCCGAGACAGGGTGGAGTTGAGACTTTGAGCTTTTTGCAAACTGTACATGATGGGGTCCACAGGCCACACTTTAGTACCTGCTGTATTTGGCCTTGGAGCCACTTTGTCCTCACTGGGTGATACTATGACTGGCTCACTGGTTCTTAGCTGATCTAGGTATCACTGGAGCTTCCAGAATCTTCTGCAGTCCCAAGTGCCACAAAGAAACTACAGTGGGTGGGAAGAGTGCTTCCGGAACCTACCATTCTGCATCCTGTAAACACAGACTTTCCAAAGTCCCCCAAAAGAAAACACAAGCTCCCATTCTTTAGGCTTCAGATCTGACAGCGTGTGTGTGTGTGTGTGTGTGTGTGTGTGTGTGTGTGTGTGTGTGTGTGTATGTTTTCTCCTTCTCCCCACTATCTTTTCCTGTTTAATACTAAACACCACCTATGGACAGAGCTTAGCACAAAGGCTCTGACGTCAAGCAACCTAGGCATTGTTGCTCTCTCTCTTGACTTTTCCCTCCCAATTCAGAAAGGCTCTTATGTGCTTTACATGTTGTTGCCTCTTTATTATTTTGTTTATGAGTGTTTGCCTGCGTATATGTATGTGCACCATATGCTTGCCTTGTTTCCAGTGTAGCCAGAAGAGGGCAGGCATTGGATACCCTGGGACTGGAGTTACAGGTGTTTGTAGGCCACTATGTGGATGCTGGAAAATAGGCCTTGATCTCTGCAAGAGCTACCAGTGCTCTTAACTGCTGAGCCGGCTCTCCAGCCCCCTTCTCAGTGCTTCCTTCCTCTAATGGGTACTTGACAATCTTGGATGGGACTATAATGGCAGAGTGTTTCCTGAAGAACGTAATTTAGAGAATATTAAAAACATGTTGTTATAAATACATAGTGTAATGTTTTCTGAATGAATCTGGAAACAAAATAATCATTTTTTCATTTCATCTTATTTTTTTCATTGTTTGTTAGTGCTTTATTATTACAGATGTCAATGGTCTGAGCTCCCATTAGAGGCCACATTGATGTTCATGTTACCACTGATGGCCATATAGATGTCTGTGGTCTGTGCTGCTGCCTGAAGTCATATTGGTGTTAATGTTTCCTGTTGCCACAGAATGGCTTTGTTGATTGTTCATGGTCTATACTGTCACTGGAAGCTGTGCGGATGTCCATGGTCTGTGCTCCTTCAGGATGTCAGTGGTCTGTGTTATCACTGAAGGCCATCTAGATGTCCGAGGTCTGTACTGCCACTAGAAATCATGTGGAAGATCATGATCAATGCTAATTCTGATTGTAAAGGGCAAGGAATCTTCTTTTGCAATGGTATTGATGACTGAGAACTCACAGTTGAGAATGAGAGACATAGAAGGTTTCTGTGATAGCCCCCCTCAAAGAAACAGAAAGCCATTAAATAGATGTCTTAAAAACTGCTGTAGGGATCCTGAAGTGTAGATATTTGTAGCTGATGGCTTCTGGCAAGGGTGGGGATATGGAAGGACTCGGTTTTCTTTAAGAGGCTGGGCACTGACCATGCTCCAATGAGTATATGGGCAACACAAATTGAATCTCTCTCTCTCTCTCTCTCTCTCTCTCTCTCTCTCTCTCTCTCTCTCTCTCTCTATCTATCTATCTCTCTCTCCCTTCCTTCCTTCCTTTCTTTTCTTCCCTCTTTCTTTGCTCTGGAGGAAGTCACAAGGGACTGGAGGTAAGTGAATGTGATTAGGATATATTATGTGAAACTCCCAAATGATCAATAAAATATTATATTGGAGAAAACAACAATGAACAAACAAACCCTACAAAGACTGACAGACATAAAATACCAGAGGTTTGAAGTTTACAACTTATAGCCTTTGATTATCTCATTATTTCAGCATATAGCATTCTTGTTATCTTTAATGTCTAATTATATTAAGTCTTGCTGTGCTTTGTGTCCTGCATAATGTGAATTTGGACATAATGTGCATTTAAATCTACTGCAAATTAAGTCATACGTTTCCTCCTTTGGATCTCTTCTACCTTTTAGCATGGGGATAGAAAAAGCTCTGATTTTCCTCAGGGAAGAAGAAAGTCAAGAGATATGCTTGGGCAGTAAAATCAAGAGAGTGTGGTCACGACTTCTCGTGCAGGCTTTTCCTGCAAGCCATTCTCAGTTGAATACAAACCAGCACAGAGATCTCTGAGATTATTTTGCCTGTAACAATGTAGTCATTGAACAGAGACTCCTCTCTATGGGTGTTACATTGTAGCAGCTCTTCAAATAGCAGGTGGTTAAAGGTTCTATTCCTAACTCTTTATTAAAGATGTAAGAAAGACTTTAGTTGAAAAGGCTTTGTAGAGAAGATAGGCTGAATATACAGACAAGTAGGAATTTAGTAACAAGGAAAAGGGTTGGATCAGTGGATGGAAAGTTCCTAAGAGGAAGCATGTAGGCTAAAGGGATACTTGTTCACTCTACTCAATGGAATTCTTTTTAAAATCATTTTATCAATGAATGACAGGTATTAAAAAACTACATATTTAATGTAAATACCTAATGAGCCTGGAAATAAATGTATATCAGTGAAACCACCATCAAGACTATAAACGTATTCTCTGCTTCTAGAAGCTTCCTCCTGTGTCTTTTATTGTTATTTGTGTGTATATAATGAATATTTATAGTGAGAATCACTTTTCCAAATAAAAATTTAAATGTTAGATACAGTATTGTTAGCTCTAGGCACTATACCACATAGATTTTTAGCTTTACTTATTTAGCACAATTTAAACTTTTTAGCCTTTGACCATCACTTCTCCATTTCCTCGTCCCTAAAGCCCTGGGCAATTATAAATCTACATTCTTTTGCGACTTTCATTATTTTGGAATCTACATGTAAGTGAGACTATACAATATTTTCCTTTATGTAGTTGTTTCATTGAACATAGTGCCTTCTGAGTTCATTCATGTCACAAGTGTCAAACTTTGTAAGGTTGAACAGTAGCCTAAGTACATACACACTACATTTGTGGAGGGGAGTGTGAGAGCATGTTTGTGTGAGTACAGGTATACATATATGTGCTTGTGCATGCCTGTATATGTACCCTAGATCCACCTTAAGGGTGTGTGTGTGTGTGTGTGTGTGTGTGTATTCCACATGGGTGCAGAAGAGGGCACTGGATCTCTTGGAACTGGAGATACAGGCAATTAAAAGCCAACATGTGGGCAGTGAAAATAGAGCTCAGGTCTTTGTCAAGAGTAGCCAGTTCTCTTAACCACTGACACATTCCTCCAGTTCCATTGATACTACTTTCCATAATGGCTGTTCTAACTTATATCTTCTCAATAATGAACAAATGTTGCCTTGTCTTCATCTTCTTGTCCACACTTTGTTCTATTACTGCCTCCACATTGTTTCTGCATAGTAACTGCATGCACTATGCTAAGATACTAACAGTCAGATAAGAAGAAACTTGGATGGATATGGAGAGTGAACAGACAGTAAAGGTGGGCCATTTTCACTAAACTGACTTGGCAGGATTCTTTATAAAACTAAAGAGCCTTACTCAGGTTTGAACAAACACAGAGACTTTGTCACAGATAGCATTAAATATAACCAAGGTAGGAAACTTGCCTATAAAGACTTGTGTGGAATCTTTCATCTCATTGACCTTCCATGGACATGATCCTCATATTTTTTTAGCATTATATTTTTTTGGACCTTCCTAAGTACGTTGTAGCGGGAAATTAGGAACTGTATATGTGAACGATT
>PVIH01002247.1:46357-103821 GCA_004025045.1 Sigmodon hispidus
TCTCACGAGAGTTCCCCGACCGAGTGCGCAGTTCGCTCCAGCTGCCCGGGAGTTCGGACGTACGGCGTGGGGATGAAGAATCTTCCTTAGAAAGGCTCCGGCGCGCTGCAACCTCATCCTGTCATCTTCTCCTAAAACCGGCTCTGTTTTGTAAGCTATTTTCTCCAAATAAACCCTGTTTATAAACATATCTCAGGGCAGGTTTTTACCGCGATAGTACGTTACGGTAAAATGTTGCTACTAATGAGTCTGGTCCCATACCTCTTCTCCGTGAACACTCAGTCTGTGAGAACGGCTTTCTGTCTCTGATGTTCACTTAAACATCCACCTGTCTTGTCAGCTTTCACATGTCACACTGTTGTCCTAGACTCCACTTCTGCTCCATATTGTGACCATGGCTCTCAGTTCTATTTTATACTTTGTACTCAGTCCTGCTTGCTTCCTGTCACTCATTTTAGGATTCCAGTACTTTACTTAGGTGGGCTCTCTCTCCTCCCCTCCCCTCCCCTCCCTTCCCGTCCTTTTCTTCTTTTTTTTTCTTTTGTAGACAAGGTCTCCTGTAACCCATGAGCTGACCTTGAACTTCTGATCTTCCTTGATCTACCTCCTGAGTGCACATGTAACCACCAAGTTTTGTTTCAGTTGTGTTTTATTATTTTCATATTTTTATTGCTTTCTATTTTACAATAATTTTTATGTTCCACAAGGATATGTGTGTGATGAAACTCTAGTTTAATTTTTGTTATAGTAACAGAATCTCCCGGTGAAAAAGCAACCATGATAATCAGCTTCTTGAGAGACGCCCTAGAGATGGCATTGCCATTGAATTTATAAATATTTATATCCATCTATATTTCCTCAAATTTCAGTACACTATGCCTATATAACGCTTATTTTGTACCTGGCTTTTCTTCTTTGATAGTCTTAGAGCAAGCATTACCTGTGCACACAGAGAAATATTTGTTCCCATTAATGGGATATTTCTTTGTCTTTGATTTTTGAAAATGACTTGGACTGCTCTAAGACATCACTCCAGCCAATTCTGCTCTTGGTTCTTATACCAAAGATTCAGTAAATTTAGAATTAAAAAAATTCCAATGGGGGAACAACTTGCTGTCCATTCCCCTTTCAGTGGCTTGCACCACACCCATGCTTTGTCTGACCTTCCTGCCCATAGAGAAGAATGGAGCAGCACTGCCCATAGAACACTCATTCCAGCCACAAAACAACTCAGCTAAAAAGGGAAATGGCTCTTTCTGGAAGGGCATCTGTGGACCTTCAGCAATAACATGCTGATGCCTGGCAATGAGCCCAGAATCACAAAACTTTCTCAGCCATATCAAACAAATGGCATTTGCACCATTAGGGCAAGGCTCAGCAATATCAAATCAGCAATGCTTCCTGCTTTATATTTGTGCTTCTCTTTTTATATAAATAAAGGGTCACTTTATACAGAAACAGTCAGTGCCCAGAGCTAGACAGTATCTTCAGAGCTAGACAGTATCTTCATTTTCTCACCTCTTGAGCATGTGTAGGAGCCCCAAATACTGAATTTCTGAGATTATTACATTGTCACTTTTTCAACAGTTGGACTTTATCCCTGATTCAACATAGACACACACACACACACACACACACACACACACACACACACACACACACACCTACCTCATTGTGTAGTCCTGGCTGGTCTGGAACTCACTATGTAGATCAGGCTAGCCTCAGATCCAGAGATCCACATGCCTCTGCCTTTCAAGTGCCCAGGTTAAAGGCATGTGCCACCATGCTAGGCTTCCCCAACCAATATTTTTGAATGCTTATTTTTTACATCCTAGGTCAAGTTTTAGGGCCTGAAGCACAGCTATATAGATGTAGGCTTAGCTTTGCTCTCAGTCCAGCATGGCTCTCTGCTTCCCTAATTTCTTACATTTCCCATCTTGACTGCTTTGTGTGTATTTCTATCCGAGAGGAACCAAGAAGGATAGAATTTTGCATAAATTTCCTCCTAGATCCTGTGTTAAGCAAAGCCTCTCAAGATAAAAAGAAGAATTGAGAATTGAACTGCACTGAACTTCCCATGGCAAAAACTGTCCCTTATGTCTAGTGTCCCTTTCTTCAGTGGTGGTGGGCTTTGTCTCTAGGCATAGGACTGCAAGGAAGAAATGGCATCTAATTGCTGGGCAATTAGATGTGTCTGTGAACTGAAGTTTGGCAGAAGACACATAAAAGGAATGTCCTGTGACCTACCATATTTGGGAGCTTTCCTGAAGAAACTTTTAGAGTATCTTTTGGGTTTTGTTTTGTTTTGTTTTTGTTTTTCCCATCATCTGTCTGGGAAACAGATGTTGACTTATCCCCAGAAGTGAAACTGAAAGAAAAAGTTGTTAGGTGCAACAAGTTAAATATCAAGAAAGACTTTATGACATATGTATGGAAGACAAGAACCAGCGAAAATTTGTCACCAAAGGTCCAGGGTAGAGCTCAGAGGCTAGAAAATTAGCAGGAGAAAACATCAAAGGCAAGGGATATTCCAGGTAAACTGACCTTACAGGATTCTTGCTCAAGGCAGGTATGGGACTCAGACATCATTTTGAGTAAGATGCTGGTAAGGGAAGTGCTCAGATAGACGGTGATCAGATGTGAAGAATGGAGGATTCTAGCCAAACCAACCTAGCAGGATTCTTTTTAAAAATAAATTTATTTATTTGTCTTTTTATTTATTTTACATCCTAGCCACAGTTTCCCCTCCCCTCTTCTCCTCCCAGTTCCTCCCCGACCTGCTGTGTTTCAATCCCCCCAATCTACTACTCCTCTGTTTAGGAAAGGGTAGGGCTCCCATGAGTATCAACAAAATATGACATTTCAGGTTGCAGTGAGACTAAGCACCTCCCCATGTATTAAGGCTGGAAAAGGCAACCCAGTATTAAGAATAGGGTTCAAAAGCCAGTAAAAGAGTCAAAGACAGCCCCTGTTCCCACTGTTAGAAGTCCCACAAGAAGACCAAGCCACACATCTGTAATATATACGTAGAGTGTCTATGTCAGTCTCATGCAGACATTCTGGTCATTAGCTCAGTCCCTGTGAGCTCCTATGAGCCCAGGTTAGTTGATAATCTGGGTTTTCTTGTGGTGTCCTTGACCCCTGGGGCTCCTACGATCTTTATTTCCCCTATCCTGCAGGATTCCCTGGGCTCTGCCAGTGCTTGGCTGTGAGTTTGCATTTATTTCCATGGTTTCTAGCTGGATTCTTGCTTACACCAGACAATGTGAGAACAAGTATGAAAGTCCAAGAGTTAGGCCTAACTGAGGAAAACCTCAGAGACGCTTGAGAAGAATTTGCCAAGGGAAGGGTCCCTGTAAAGAGCTACACTGTGGAGATGCTAGAGACTTCAAGGGAACCCAACCTTAGATTTGTATACCTTATTTTTACATAAGAGAGAAATGAATTCTGGTCGTTTGTTTTTGAATTATGCTTTTTAAAAGTACTAATAACATTAACCCATAGATGTTGATTTAAATGTTGTCAGTGAATTTTAGGATGTACCTTTCCAATTTATCTATAAATCATTTAGCTTGAAGTTGGTCAGAAGGAACAAAGGAGGTTGAAATGATCTTTTAGTAGGTTGGATTCTAGGTGAGAGTGTGGATACTTAAAATGTTAATAGAACTTCAGCCCCACACCTGCTTGACTCTGTGCCCCTCTCCACCTGGGCAGCCACATGCATCTACATCCCTTTCCAATCTATTAGAAGAACTGCCTGCTAGTTAGGAGAGTGGGATGAGGATATTGTTAGTTTATAAAGCCACGCCCTCCTCTGAGTTCTGACATCATCATCTCCTTTAAGAAGAATTTCCTGCCTCTGTATCTCTCTCTCTCTCTCTCTCTCTCTCTCTCTCTCTCTCTCTCTCTCTCTCTCTCTCTGCTTCTATTGGGAGATCCTCTCTTTCTTTTCCTTCTTTCTTTTTTCTCTCTCTGCCATCCCCCATCTTTGCTTCCCTGTTATTATAACCTTTCTGTTAATCATAACCATACCCATCTGACAATAAAGTTATTTTTTTTTACAAAGAAACAGCTTCAAGTGTTTCCTGCTATCTGCCACTGCCTTCTGCCAAATTCTCCAGGCCCTGCACCCATAGACATCTGCTGCCAGATAATCAGGTGAATTGAACCATACCAAATATGCACAAAATCCTAATAGATATGCTCTACAATAGAGAAATTGATTTAACAGACTTGGATGGAATGCAGGTTTACAGGCTTGGTGGTAAGTTGACTTTATTTGCTGAGTTGGCTCAACCATTATTATTCATTACAGTTGTTAACAAGCAGTTCCATGCTGCAACCCTGCAAGATCACCTGGTTCTCCATTTCCGCTTTGACACTACACAGTATACTGAAAAATCAAAAGGAAATAAAGGTTGGTCAGAGCATGTGCATTCCTATCATTGCAGTTCGTATCATCTGCCTCTGACCTTTCCTCAGCACTTCTTACCAGCTCATGGGCTTGGCTCACACCCTGGCTCTCTCAGCTGTTCTTTACTGGTCAAAGGTTGACACAACTGTGATATTTTTTCCACATGGCTGTGACACTTGGACCCTTAGACCTTTGTGTCTTATCAACCCTTCAGAAATTGAAGAGTTTTCTCCACTACTATGGCTGATTGTTGGAGAGGCAGTCTAGTCAGGAAATTCTCCAATTGATTCCTAGATCAAACTAGCAGCATTACAGTTCTCTGGGAATTTGATAAAAATGCAAATTCCTGTGCCCCACCCCAGGCATACTGAATTTGAAATTCTACGGCTGGTGGCCAACAATTTGTGTTATTTGGATTCTGAGGCATGCTAAAAATTGTGAACCAAATGTCCATCTTGTTCTGCCTTCTTACCCTTCACCTCAACCGTACACAGTCTTAGCTCCTCAGGTGTCAGACTATTTAATTATTTTCTATACGTAATTCTAAGATGATGTTCAATCATGTTTATTTAAACTTGTCTGTTTTCCATCCTAACAAATGATGAACATTGTTTATATCTCCCTTCCACCCAAGCTTTCATGAGCATGTAAAAGATGACAGCCTCCAGCCAATCAAAAATCCACAACTACAATCACCCCTTTGTCTAACTTTCAGAAACCAAGTCTGTATTCTCTTCTCTCTGATCTAAATAACCCATGGCAAGCTATCAAACACTTGGAGAGGTGTCTGTAGTTTAGAGTTCTCTGACAATATCCTCACTTGCTATTCCCAAGATAGTCTCTCTTCCTTTCCCATATAAATTTCAATAAAAGCTTTGGTCTGGATTTTCCCTTCACTCCCAACCAAACTCAATGCTTTTCCATATGCCCCTGCATGATGTAGCATTCATCTTTCATGAAATGTTAGCAATAAAAATCTTTCAACATATTGACCTCTCCGTGTCATCACAGTCATCCTGCAAATTAAAATCCCGTGGGAATATATTGAAACAAGTGCTTAGTAGAAATAGAAGCAATGAGATAATCAAGGAAGTGAGAAAATTGGGTCATAGACAAAGTTGGGATGCAGAAAATTAGATGATGCCTGGAAAAATTTATATGTATCAAGCACTCAATAAGGCTGCTACCTTTGTAGAAGAAAGGGAATTAGTGACCTAGCACTTCAAACTGCCAAAAAACAACATAATTACCCCAAACATTCAGGAAGTCATAAGACAACAGGATGTTCAGAGAAACAAATCTCTTCCTGGTGTGGGGAACTGAAGATCATCATGCCCTCTCCTGATTCTTTATGGAGATTGATGAAAATGAAGCATTTTGCTCAGTGCCCAGGGACAGGCTGTGGAGGGTCACTTATTTCTCATCTCTCAACTTAGATTGTAGCATAAACTCCAAAGCACTTTTAGTAACCTCACCTCATGAATGATGTGATTAACTAGGGGGTATTTCAGAGCTCTGGGTCTGGTGTTTGCTTTCCTAAGGATTTACTTAATCTTAAAAGAAATGTGCTGCATGCGGGCCTTGTCTATTCTAGCATTTTAAAGGTGCACACTATTGTCCACACAGTTAAATCTCCCTATCACTATTCAATAGACCAATTAAAGAGACAAGTAGTAATGAAATACATAAAAAGGAGATTTATTAAATACGGCCACTTTGGGAAGAGGAGAAAGCAAAGGGATCCAGTGACCAACAAGTCTACCTTCCGGAGTATTGATTAACAAGATGTTTAACTTTAAATGAGAGCAAGAGATAGTCGTAAACTGAGTAGTTCTTCCTATTTAAGGCATTTCTTGTCCATCTCTGACCTATCATCATCTCAGCTCACTCAAATCTATTCTGTAAAGAGGTCTGATGGGTTGTCAGAACTGTGTGAAATTCGGGGAGGCATGTTTCTCCCCTGGATGGCACTACACCTTCAGGGTTGTTTCCATTTCCCCAGCATGAGATGCCTCAAAACTTCTAATTCTGTAGCGCATGTTCCAACAGTCTGATGAGCAAAGGGAGGGAACAAGTGTCTCCTCCTTTATCAAGGCCTATTCTAGTGGTCTGTAAGAGTAGAAGTGATTTTTCAAGTTCTCTTTCAGTGTTATTAATTTCAGTTGAGCTGTTGTGGGTAGCAAGAAAAACAGGCAGGCTAGGGCCTGATAAAAAGCACCTTCAATGATTTTAATAGACAGCCAGATACTTCAGGCTTTCATGGTGATTCCTAAGGACTGGTTCAACCATCCAGGAACAAGGGAGAGATGGCTTATGAAAGATTGAAGCCCCAAAGAAAAGGAAGACTTTGCAAATAGAATTCAGATCAACAGCATCATCGGATAGTTTGAGTTCTCAACCCTCAGTGTCTTATCTCAATCTTAGCCAGAATCAGTATGCATGGCTGATGCCAAAAAATGTAGACAGGGGAGGGGTGGGAAGTCGTGCTTGCTCCAGTTTTCAAATCATCCTATTCGTCTGAACCGGGAGCTGACAGCTTTGGTCGTGGTCAAGCAGCAAATATGAATCCAGAGGGACATCTCGAGCTGATCAGCCATGAATCTGGAGTGAAAGGTTAAACCCAGGAAAGACCTGAGTCAGGGGCCAAAGAGGTAAGGTCAGCAGGACAGCAGGAATGGCTGGCGCGATAGAGGGGGAGGGTCCGGGGGCGGGGCCTAGCCCAGTGAGATTCGCGCCTGCGCACAAACTTCCCAGGGCGGGGCTGGGCTACGCACGCGTAGTGCGCGGGGCCCGGGAGGGCGGAGTCCAGGCGGGCGCCAGCAGAGGGAGGGGGCGCGGCGTCCGCGGAGTCCCGCGGCTCTCCCAGGCCGAGGAGGCGATGCTGGCTGCTGCGGGGCAGGCGGCTGGGCGGACGGGGATGTGACGGGACTGCCGCTCGCCTCTCTCCATCTTCGGGCTGGCAGGTCGCTGGGCGACCGGCAAGCCGGGCCGCGGCCCCTCGAGGAGGCAGCGCGACCTCCGCACGGTGAGCGCCGGGGGTCAGGGCCGGGGTCGCGGGGGCACCCCTAGGTGCCCTGCTCGGGGGCACGGCGCGGGCGTGTGGAAGGCCGGGCGACCTTGGCGGTCAGCGTCCTGGGACGACCCTGGGAGCCCCAGCTCCCTCTCCTGAGCCGAGCAGGCCGGACGCCCCTGCCCGGCAGGCAATGCTGTGATGGGAAGGAAGGGGCCTCGGGATGCCCGGGCTGTAGCCTCGCTGCACGGGGAAATGAGGGCGAGGCTGAGAAGCCCTAGGATTTCAAAGCCAGGATGCTTGTGTTGGAAAGGGAAAGTACCTAGTAGCCCGGGATGAGTGGGTTTTTTTTTAAATTACCGAGTCAAAACAAAGACACGCCCTAAAATACGTCTTGAGAAGGAACTTTGGTATATTCTACGTATCTCTAGGTTCAGGTGCTTTTTTTTTTTTTAATTCTTCTCTTTTTTTTTGACATTTATTTTTATGCAGTTGTAAATGTACCTACTTTCTTGACCAAGTAAGGGGCGGGGGTAATTCATTTGAGGTGGTCGTTGGTGATAAAGCGTGACATTGTATTTCAATAATTGCAAATTCATCTCTGCTGCTATAGAGCCAATTAGGCTCACTGATCATAGAGCAGGCCTTAGCAGTGGAAATTACTGGCACACACATTTGCCATCTCAGATTGCAATGTCCTGTTTCATTTAGAGAAAGAAACCAGGTATAATGGGGTATGCCTTTAGTCCCCAGCATTGAGGAAGCAGAGGCAGGTTAATTTCTCTTTAAGTTTCAGGCTAGCCTGGTCTACATACCAAGGTCTAGGCTAGCCAAAGGCTACATAGACCATATCTCAAAACGAAGAGATAGATAGATAGACTGAGCATTTACTTTTTTTCAGAGGAGCCATCTGAAATAACTTTTTTGGGGGGGTCAAGAACATTAAGTATTTTTGGATATGTGTGTTTACATAGTTGATTAAGACATCGTCATTTATAGTAAAAACCCTTTAATCATATTTAATACAAAAGATATGCCTTATACGAAGGCATATACAAAATATGCCTTATAATATGTAATCTCTAATTGATAAGGATGTAAACATTGATGAATGGTGTGCACAGATGCAGTCAGTCTCTTTTCCAGACTTTATTGATGTTCTCAATAAACAATGTCTCTTAGTTTGTTAAGGCACATTGTTCTTACATGGTAGTTTTCGTTCTTGTCCCAAACAGTGTTGACCTCAATCTCTAGGTTAAAAATGCTTCCACTCCTTAACCTGTAATTTGTATTGTTTCTTTAATATGTGAAAACAAGAAAGAGCTAGAAGCCATCCTGACAGCAGGAACTTTTTTTTCCCTAAGATTTATTTATTTATTATGTATACTGTGTACAGAAGAGGGTACCAGATGTCATCATAGATGGTTGTGAGCCACCATGTGGGTGCTGGGAATTGAACTCATGACCTCTGGAAGTACAATCAGTGCTCTTAACCTCTGAGCCATCTCTCCAGCCCAAGCAGGGACTTTTTTATTTTATTATTACTCAGGTAAAATATTTTGCTTGTTGCCCCATTGTTTTTACTGTGTTGGGGGAAGAAGAGAATTTTAATTTCATGCCTAGAAGTCCTTCAGTGACATCATAGCCTGTATTGGTAAAACCCAGTCTTTCCCAATTTCTGGTTTTTGCCTACATTGCTTCTCATTTCATCTGCAAATATGCATGCTATCTCCATGCGACTATTTGCAGTTCACAGATGAGGACATCTTCCTTTGTTCCCTCTGTCCAGAATTATCTTCCTAGTAAACATTTTGCTCTTATAACCTCATTAAAGTATTGAATTTGAACCTTGTCCAGGCATCTCATCTCTTGTTCTCACTAATCCTGTAGCACCACTCCATTGTGCACTTAGTATTTTGTCTATTCGAAGTTAATGGTTTGCTTTAATATGTCTCCTTTAGGCTTTTGAGTTTCTTTTTAAGTTTGCTGGTATAGCACATATTGCTAAAATTTATTTACTGAATGTGTTTTGAGAGAAGGGTCCAGTTTTGAATGGAGATTTAAGGTAAGCAAAATATATTTAGACTGTCTTTCAGTACCAGGAAACTTAGAAAATAATAAAATTATTACTATAAAAATGATTTGTTTATTTTTTTATGTGTTTTGCCTGCATGTATGTCTGTGTGTAGGTGTCAGAATTCCTGGAACTGGAATTACAGACAGTTGTGAGCTGCCATGTGGGTGCTGGGAATTGAACCAGGATCCTCTGCAAGAGGAGTCACTGCTCTTAAGTGCTGAGCCATCTCTCCAACCACAACATTACTACTTTTATTTGGTTATAGTTGAAGTAAAAATTGATACTGGTTAGGGATAACATCCTAGTTATGATGGAAAAAAATTCAGTCTTCTGTAAGATGAAAGAACGTGAAGGTCATGGCCAGTAAGGATTGGTCTAGACTTTATTTTGAGGTATAGTGATTTGCTCACAGTCATCTGGGAAGAAAGGGACAGAGCTGGGAATATAATCCAAGTCTTTCGGCCCATCTTTGTAGTTCACTTTTACTCTTCTTTATTCTAATTCTAAATCTGTTTTCTTAAAAAAATACATTTTGTGTGTGTGTGTGTGTGTGTATGTGTTATTCATGCACCCATACTTTTGTGCCAGTATGTGTGTGTATTATGCCATGTGTGGAGGTCAGTTGTGGGAGTGTGTTCCCTTTTACCAGCATGTGGTTGTTGGGGGTAGAACTTTGTCAGGCTGGCAAGCAACCTTAACTTGCTCTGCCATTTTGTCCCCTTCTCCATTCAAACAGTCTTGCTGTAACCTAGGCTAGCCCAGAACTCAATGTGTGGCTTAGCTCAGGCTGACTTCAGATCTCTGCAGCCCCCAGCTTTCTGAGTGTTAGGATAACAGAAGTAAGCCATCAGTAGCCTCTAATTATTAATAGAGATTTTGCTATCATGGTGAGGTATGAGAGAGGTAGATATTTATTAGAGGAGAATTATATTAGTAGATATTGAAGTTGAAAGATTTCACAGATTATTTGGTTCAGAGCTAAAACTTTTCATTTTGAACAATCAGAGTCTGAAGAAGCAAGTAGCTTGGTTTTTTTTTTCCATTCAGCTAGTGTGTCAGTAGCTCTTGACTTCATGTGCTCTGTGGAGAAGTCAGTCTGCTTGTGCTTTCCTCTCCCCTGAGTCCTGAGCTGCCACTCCTAGGGACCTAACCCCCTTGAGTGGCTGAGAAACGTGATACCTCATTGGGGAAAATGGGAGGAACTGGGGCTTTGTACTCCACTGGGCTGCAGCTTGCACTTTGGTGTTGGGTGCCTTTGGTCACCATATGGTCATCCTGCACAGTTCCTTCTGATGATGAAGTCAGACTGTGATATAATTGCTTGACAGCCGGGTAATAGCATGGCTAAAATTACATGTGTAGCTTACATGTTGTGAGAAGAGCTGCTCTGATTACTCCTGTGGTAGTTTTTTAGGGACAATATATATATATATATATTTATATATATGTATACTGTATTTGTTTCCAAAAAGTCGTTTTTTAACTACATGCTTATTGTAGTGGGCCGGACCAGTTTCAGAAGGCATTTTATTTTACAAGTGGTCAAAGAAATAAAATCAAAAGAAACTATTTTTTGTTTCTTGTTAGGTCTATATAGTTTTATATCATTGATTGATTGGTGTGTAAATGTAATTTTTAATCTGTATTTTCATAATTGATGGGGTTTTCTTTTGCTAGTTTTTATACCCTTGGGATATTACACAGTGTTATAGAGAATAGCTACTTATTTCTAAGTGGACATGTAAGCTGCTTATTTTGTAAGTAGTGCAGTTAGTATATTTAGATGTCTTGGAATGCCACTTCTAGTGTTCAGGACCATATAGGCATCATCTTTTTTTCCTGTAGGCTAACGGCCCATGGGAGGAAGGAATTAAAGCATCAGAGGGAATTACTGCTTCATTTTATCAGCTCTTGTTAGATTTACCTTAGACAGATGTATACTTCTTCCAGCAGAACCCAGCTGACTAATTTTGTCAGTATTTTTCATGGCCTTTTGTTTGAGTTTGTCTTTTAAGGAAAATAAAGGTAAGATACTTTCTAACAGTTAAAGTAATGCACAAGGTTTATTTTCTTCTCTGTGAGTAGGTTGCCCACAAATTTACTGAAATACTAGCATTAACATTGAAATATTTCTTGTTACTTTTTATATTTCCTTATTGAGACAGTGTCCTGAAACCTAGGCTGACCTTGAATCTTGACCATCTTTACCTTTTATGAAGAATAGGCATGGACCAATATACCTGACTTATTTTTAAGACTTGGCAGCTTTTTAAAATTTTATTAGAATCATTGATTTTAAACAATACTCTTCAATTTTGACTTTTATTTGTGAGGTTTGAGTATGATGGTACTGTACCATCTGAAGCATGGTATCATTTAGCTTCTAGAGCCAGCCTGCTGTATCAGGCCCCCTTACGCCAGAATGATGAGCCACATTTCTGTTTGGTGCTTACTTTTGAAAGATGAATTTTGGGGACAAATATTAATCAGAACATACAGAAGAATGCTTCTCAATTCTTTAGACTTACAACCCTGTTACCTTTTAAATATTCTTGAATATCTTAATGGTCTATTGCTTAAGTGAATTATAATTTTTAATATTTATTAAAGTATAATATACATTTATTTTGATTGCTTAAAGTAACAAATGTATAACATTAAAATTGTGAAAATTTTAAACAAAAGCATTTACAAACGTGATGTATTTAAGTTTTTGTTGGTTCAGGATTGATCAGAAGGTCATTTGTGATTTAACTTGAGTTGTTAATCATTTAAAAGCTACAAATGGAAACATTGTTCTCTGCTCTTTTTTTGGGGGGAGGAGTGATGTGTTCTAGACAGGTAAGTTAGTCCAGAACAATAGTTATCAGATAAGACTTCACTAATACTTGACATGCCAGTGTTTACTACTACTCATTGGCTACCTAGAAGTTAGGTTATGGATAACATATAAAAGGATCTGCTGAGGATAATGTAGGTATCTTTAGCAAGCAATGGGACAAAACCTCTTCCAAATGTATATTATCTTATTGCTGTGCTAAAGATTGGATTTTCTCCTCTGGGCATTTTGAAGATAGGTTTTTGAAATCAAACACACAGCAGCTGACTAGTGAAAGTTTTCTTTTGTTTACCTTTTTTGTGTTGACTAGTAGCTTAATTTGAATATGGCTGGAGGGTTGTTTCTGAGGATTTGTTAGTCTTTAAAATATCTTGTGATACCTCTTGAGGAGATGGCTGATGTAACAATGTAGAAATATATTAAGCTGTGTTTCTCATAGCTTAATAATTGAAACAGATAATATGTGAAATAAAGTCTAATCTCTGAGGTAGAAGTGGAGATTGCAGGTATTTCTTGAGAGATAAAACATGGAGTAACCCTTTCTTTGTTAGTGGGAATGTTCAGTGGTGATTTGGAAAGAACTGAGATTGGAGTATGCTCATAGTGCTTTATTGTGTGTTTTCCTGTCGCTCTGTGACATATAGTAACCAATCGTGTGACACATCTACGCTCTGGTGCTTATCAGTCATTAGGGCACACTGAAGGAGGAGACGTCTGGGAAATAACAAGTCATCCGGTTCAAAGGAGTGACCAAGAAAGCAAGCCCTGGAATATGATAGTCATAGGAGAATTGAAGGAACCACAAGTGAGAGAGCCTAAGGACATACTAGTGCACTCTGCATTTGAAATGCCACCCCAGGCTTTAGTTCAGGTTGATACTGACAGCCCTCCCACCCCCATATTTTCTCAGCATTCTGTGGCTTCCTGTCTCTCTCTCTGTCTTTAAATCTATTATTGTGTTTTCTTTTAATCTTTTAACTGTTAATGAACTAACTGTAAAAAAAATTAAAAAAAATATGTAACGCTTCAGGAATTTGCATGTCATCCTTGCACAGGGGCCATGCTAATTTTCTCTGTATTGTTCCAATTTTAGTATAGGTGCTGCTGAAGCGAGCACCTCTTTTGGTTTCTAACTTCTGATTGCTAGGGTGCTGATGCTGGGGTGTGACTCAGGGTATTGAAGAGAACAGCCAATCAGAATACTCCTTTCTTTTTGAATGCATTGACCAATCAGAAAATGTTATGTGTAGTCTTTGAGCTTAGCTCTCGTCTAGTGAGTGAGTGAGTTACTTCAAAGTGAGTCTTTGGTTTTAGAGATTTCTATTTGCTTAAATTAAGGCCTGGAGCTATGAGGAGGTAGAAGATTCTTAAAGACTACATCCATGAGAGCTGTTCCCCTCCCTATTTTTCTTTGTTGATTAATAGCTTAATTTTTGAGTGAATCATCTTTGAAGATTATTGGCCTTAAAATGGCCCCAATTATTACACATAGTCAATAATCTCTATTTTCTTTGTATGAGCATGTAAAATATGTGGGAGATTGTTTTTAAGTTTACTTGGTCAGGTCCTAATTTTTTTTTTTTTTTTTCCTTCCTGGAACTCAGAGATCCATTTAACTCTGCTTCTTGCTTGGCAAAGCAGAAACATGGTGGTCCATAGTTTCTGTTTTTATGTTAGGCATTGAAAAGGCCAGATGACGCCTCATGAGCTACCAGTTTTTTTTTTTTTTTTTTTTTTTTTTTTTTTTTTTTTTTTTTTTTTTTTTTTTTTTTTTTTTTTTTTTTTTTTTTTTTTTTTTTTTTTTTTTTTTTTTTTTTTTTTTTTTTTTTTTTTTTAAGATCCATTATTCTCCATTCTTCAAAATGCAAAAAGAACAATTTCTAATCCTATGGTTTTGGCTTGCTTGCCTCCCCACCCAGACACCTCCCCACACTAAGATATCATAATCTCTGATGAGTGAGCTGGTAGTATACACTAGGGACAACAAAGAGGCAGCCATCAAAGGTCCTTTGACTAGTTTTCCTCATCATATTAATGATATTTGGTTGCAGCCTGAGTGCTTTGTGGAAATTTGAGAGCTTTCTCAGACCATTATGTCTTGGCAGCCAATGTTAGGGTTGAAAGTTTCAGTTTTCTCAGAAGACCACAGCTTAGAAAAGCAGGAACTATTTGTAATAGCTCTTAAGTGTGTAGGATGGAGTTGGTGTGATTTTGGACCGAGTTGGTAGGCCAGCTTATAGGAAACAATCATGTGATGTTTCTTTTTAAGGAATGAGTAACAGAAAAGGCCAGTTTTCTTTTTCCTTCTGCTTCTTCATAGGATGGACTTGTTATTCCTTATTTTTGTTGTTAGCCATAGTTATGTAGTTATCTGTGTGCACTGTCCTGCAGTCAGTGTTTCTCCTGGATTTGAGAACTTCTGCATTTCTCAGTTCTTCAGTTCTGGCTTCAAAATCAGACCAAGTCTGAAAGGAATCAATCGTCACTATTGAAGATGAGTGAGCACTTGCTTGGTATAGTACAGAACACTAAACAGTTCAAATGTCTTTTTGAAGCTTACCTACAAGTGAGATAATACATAGAAAATAATTATGTATACATGTAGTATCTCAGTTGCTATAGCCCTGTGAAGAGAGGTAAAGCAGAATGAGGCTGAAAAAGGATGAGTGGGGATAGTGCTGATTTTTTTTTTTTTCCAAGATGAATAGGCAAGGCTCTAATCAGAACTGATTGTTGAGTAGAGATTTAAACATGAAAGTGTGGTCTGTGCAGACTCTAGAAGATAAAACTTTTTTAAATAATTAACTGTTTTTAATTTAATTTTTTTAGTATGGAATGGCATGTACTTATTTGTATGTGTGTGTATGTTGTGTACATTTGTGTGTGGAGGCGAGAGGTGGGTTTTGGGTATCTTCCTCTTTTGATCTCCACTTTATTTTTTTTTTTTTGAGGGAGGATCTCTCACTGAACCTGGATCTCATTGGTTCAGCGAGACTTGCTGGCCAGTGGGCTCCAGGGGACCTCGTGTTTCTGCTGTCACCAGCACTAGCATTACAGATACCTGTTACTATGCCTAGCTTTTTACAAGGGTGTTATGGATCTGAGTTCAAGTCCTCATGCTTATTCAGGAAGTGATTTAGTGACTGAGCCACCCTCCCATTTCTCATAAACATGGAACAAGGGTCCAGAGATCCCATGCTGTATGCCTGGTCTGTTTTCAGAATGATAGATATGTTAGTGGAGGTATTGAAGGGAATGATTGTCAGAAAGTGATATTTGATAGATATGCTGGGTGAGGAGAGTCAGACCATATGTGGTTGTGTATGCTATAAAAATTCAATGCCAATTTAGAATTTTGATTTTATTTATTGTGGAGGAGATTACATTTAGGTCCTCCCAGTTGCAAACTACTGAGCTACATCATCAGCTTTGCTTGTTTTAAATGATTGTCTCTTCTGCTAAGTAGAGAATGTCAGCATTAGGGACAAATAAGATCATTTAGCCAGCTGCAACAGTAATTTGGTTGGGTAATGACATTGATTTTAGACAGGAATTGGGAGAAATATTATATTCTGCATACATTTTGAATACCGAGGCAACAATTTGATTGACTCTAGCCTGAAAAAATGGAGTAGAGTTGACATTGATAAGTAAGACTGCATAAAGGCAGGTTTTAAGAAAAAATAATGATTTTAATTTTGGATATGCTAAATTAGCAGTGGAGACACTGTAGATATCTGGGTATTACATTGTGTCTGCAGTTCTGGCTAGAGGTCTGGGCTAGAGATATAAGTTTTTAGTATGTTAGGGAATGAGTGTGGCTGAAGAAGTCCAGAGATACTGAGATCCTTGAATGCTGAAAAGTGCACGCACGCACGCTCATGTGCACACGTGCACGCACACATGCATGCATGTGAAAGCAGAAAATAAGTGGTTCCAGGACAGCCAGGGCTACGCAGAGAAATGCTGTCTCAATCCCACCCCCAGCCAAAAAAGTAAATGCTATCCATGAATTCAAATGAAAAGTTTTATAAGGATGAGGGTGTAATTTTCTGTGTTTTTACTCTTTGACTCATTCACTCTTTTGGGGGCCCACCACCCAGCTCTCAAATAAATCACACACATACAGAAACTTATTACTTATAAATGTTTGGCCTTAGCTTGGCTTGTTTATAGACAGCTTTTCTTAAATTACCTCATCTATCTTTTGTCTCTGGGCTTTTATCTGCTTCTATTCTGTATACCTTCACTTGTTACTCTATGGTTTGCTGTGTAGCTGAGTGGCTGGCCCCTCATCTCTTCCTCCCCTTGTTCTCCTGCTCCTTCTTTTTCACCTATTTATTCTCCCTGCCTGCCAGCCTTGCCCATCCTATCTCCTACCTTGCCATTGACTGTTCAGCTTTTTATTAGATCAGTTCAGTGTTTTAGGCAGGCAAAGTAACACAGCTTCACAGAGTTAAACAAATGTAACAAAAGAATGCAACACATCATTGCATCATTAAACAAATATTCCACAGCATAAACAAAATGTAATATACCTTAAAATAATACTTTATAATTTTTTCCTTTTTTGTCTCAATAAAAATGAAAGGTTTTAACTTTAACTTAGTTAAGCTACATGCAATAAAACAGTTATAAGTAAGAATTATATTCACAGTATTCAGTCCATTTGTATTTAACAAACTTAGAGAAAATATTCCACTATGTATCTTATCTTTGTGAATCTGAGGTTTTACTCTTAGTTTACTTTCTGTCATTACTAAGGGAAACTACAGTTGTAACCATTTAGTCTTCAACTCCATCAGTGACCCCAAGAAGGATGTAATGTTACCTTACAACAGAGACATCTGGCTACCTGAACAGTCAGCCAAAGTTCCTCTGCAATATCAGGTCATCCATCTTCAGCCTATAGTTCCAGAATATCTAGTCGACTTTTCAGTGAAGCAGGAAATTTGAAGGACTGTCCTGCATGGTATTGGTAAGGATTGTCAGTCGTTTTCCTCTGTGTTCTATGTCTGGCAGACTCATCCTTGAACCCTGAGGGACTGCCCCACCTTGCTTTAGCAATGTTCAGCAGTTACTTTCCTGTGAGTCCTGCATGTCCAGTTTATATAGATACTGTCAGGCAGTCAAGGCAAAAGCTGTTTCTTGCCCAAATGGCTAATCTTTTCACCTTGAAAGCAAACTCCTATGGAGATTTTTGATGCCCTTTATTTTCTCTGTAGTAAATTGGTACTTCCAGGAGCAGATGTGTCTCACTGTCATAAAAAGCCTCAGGTTATTAAACATCTTACATGCCATATTCTATAGATCTTTGTAGTATTTGAAGACCATTTATATATCTAAAATGTATGATTTTGAAAACATGCCTAACATATCTACAAGTTTGATTGCTATAGATGACTAACTATGTCTCTTGACTATCTTAAGTAGTTTATAATAGTAGTGTTCAAAAACTTTACCTTACAGTTTTAAAAGCACTACATAAGCACAAGACCTTAAAGAAAAGGAAGGAGTGATCAACCTTGTCAGATTGATGTCTAGTTGATGACGGTTACGTTTGGGAGCGTGGTGGAGGTCAGACTTGGTTTGGATGGTATGGAGCTAGTTGGCAGGGAGGAATGTGAGGCAGCAGGCTAGATTTTTATTATTATTTTTTGTTTTAGGAATTTGTTAAAACAGTGAACTTGAGAAAGTAGTAATGGTAGCATGTAGAACCAAGCAATTGTTCATTAAAAAATAAAGGTATTTTATAGTATATTTCTATATACACTTAAATTATTGCAGTTAATGGAGTGATCTAATAGAGAAAAGAATTCAAGAACCATTTCTTTGAGGCACATGTGAAATTAATTTAATTTAAGCACTCTATCACCATCATTACCACACTCTGAAGGGCTCAGAAATGAACCAGCACTACATTTATCATGGCTATGACAGACTTTTCGGCAGAACTGCTAAAAGAGGAAGGACTGAATTTGCCATAGTTCGTTATGGTGGGAAAGTCATACTCACCAAATGTGAGGCTGCAAGGGCATATTATGTCAGTTAGGAAATAGATTCTGCTAGAAGCTTGGCTTGGCTGGGTCTCATGGCCCACTTCTTCAGTTAGATGCAGTCTCCAAAAGGTTCCACAACCTTTCACAGTAGCACCACTAGCAGCACTCAAGTAGATGAGCCTGCAAGTGTGCGGGACATTTTATATCTAAACTGTAACATATGTTCATGTGTATTTCCTTTTTTTTTTTTTTAGATTAAACACAATGGCTTGTTTAGCTGAGAGATGGGTGGACAAACACACCCCTTTCATTATTTTCTTATAAAAATAAAGGGGTTGTTAGTTCCATGTACAGAACTGGAGTACACACTAACAAGACCACACACAAGAGTTTATTTAAGAGAGGAGTCCCAGGTGGGTGAAGAAACAGGAGCGAGAAAGAAGTCAGGGGACAGAGAAAAAAAGGATCGGAGCACATGCTTTTAAGGGAAGGGGCGTTCACGGGTATGCGTCATGGGTCCAGGGAGGGGCTTCCATAAGCAGTGCTGCGGGGTTTACGTAGCCACGCCCAGGGGCGTGCCTCCATACAAGGTGCCTCCCACCTGGGCCAGAGTTGGGCCAGCTACATGGAGTGCCAGGAATCCTTACAGGGGTGATGAATTATCATCATTTCCAAATTGTAGTTGGTGTACACAGGCGATCATATTTTAATTAGTTAATAGTAAATGAGCTTAGTACCCTTGTATTCACTGACTTTAAATTTAGGAGTCTTGTTCAGTTGTAGTCTTACTCTGTTATATCTCTTAGAAAAGAAATAAATTTGACCTGGAGAGATGGCTGTCTATCTAAGAGCACTGGCTGTTCTTCCGGACGACCTGAATTCCATTCTCAGCATCCACATGGCAGCTAACAACTGTCTGTAATTCCAGGATCTGACACCCTTATACATGCAGACAAAACACCAATTCACATACAAGTAAAAATAAATATTAAAAAATAAAAAAATAAATTTAAAAACTAAAACAACAAAATTTAATTGATGTATAAATGATCTACATTTTAGAGGAAAATATAGTGCCCCCTCCCCCCGTTTTTCCTAGTATTCCTGACATACATACTGCCGGTGATTATTGAGCTAATACTGGGGATGAACTCAAACTCTGTCCAGAATACGGGCTCCATTCTGCACTTTACAGCCTCCGGTGGTCTCTTTTTGAGCAGTCAGCATTCTGCTGAGCAGCTTTGCCTTTGCTTCCTAGTGTTCTTCATTGGGCCAGTCACCACATTTCCTCCCTTAGTACTCATCCATGATCTTGACTTCAGGATTCCTGAATCTAAGCAGGTCCTATTTATTGAGTCTTCTGTGGCTTCTTGTCCACAGTAGTTACTTTTCGTACTTTTATGTCTTGCATTCATTTTGTGGCCATACATGCTTTAGGGATAATGGACCATTTCCTTGAGAATTATAATGTTTTTCACTTTAGTATCCTAAGATGAATACAGAGAATCTTCTGTGAGCTTCTTTGCTTAGTGTCTTGTGGTTCCAGGGCAGTGAGACGTTGGACATGCACGTGCTTCTGCACATGCTCGTCCTCATTTCCGAAGCAGCCCTTCAGCATCTTAATGCCTCATTAAACTGCTTCCTTTTTTGTTGTTGGATACAGGATCTCACAGTGTAGTTAATGTTAACCTTGATTACACCATCTAGGGTTAAGGTGTTTTCCAGAAAGGTTCGCTTTCCTGACTGGTTTCTGTTTGCTCCAGTATAGATAGTCAGTGGATTTTTGTTCATTTTATAACTAAGTAAAATATCAATATTGCTTCAGTTTTGACTGGTATATTTAGTTGCATATTTATATAATTTAGTTTGTATGTAACACATTGATATAAACAACTTAACATTGTGTGTGTGATATGAGATATGAGTGTGGGCAACTATGTGCCACAGTGTGTGTGTAGGTCAGAAGGCTTCTGGAAACTTGATTCTTCCTTTTGGCTCTGGGTTCTAGTGATGGAATTTAGAGGGTCAGGCTTGCACAGAAAGTGTTTCTACATGCAGAGCCATCTCTTCTGTCTTCTTAATTGTTATTAAGAAGTAACAATTCTTAAAGATAGACTTGTACAGAATTAATCTTAGGAAACTAATTGTATATTTGAATATTCTTGTCAGCAAATAGTAAGATATACTGAAAATTTTATTATGTATGTCAGATCTATTTTCCTTTGGCTGTTCTCATTCATGTTCATTCTCTTCCCCTTTCATGTTTCTAAGGATATTTTCCTTAGTCATCTTCTACTCTGAAATTCAGTCTGTCTTAAAACTCTTTCCGTAAGTGGGATCTTCCTCCTACAGCTTCATTAGTGCTTCTCACCATTTTGGAGGTCATGTAGATTGCTCTGCAGTGTCCTCTGTTACCGTGTTGCATTAGAATTTACCAGACCTTTTTGTTTTGTTTTGTTTTGTTTTGTTTTCTTTTCTTTTCTTTTTCTTTTTTCTTTTTCGGCAAATTGCTTGGTGTTGCTTTGTTAGTACTCGTAAGGAGAGGCAGAATAAGAGAAGGTTGCATTGGCAGAGGATTCTGATACTGTTTGTGAACCATAGTAAAGACAGTAAATGTGGAACATCTAGGGAAACAGCCAAAGTGTGTTTCCTACATACCACTCAACACAACCTTTGACAGCATACAGGTTTCCTACAGTTTACCTGAAGTCTTACAGTGTCTGCCTGTAAGCGTCATCAGATCCCACCAGGTGAAAGTTCAGTCTTCTAAGACTTGTACTTCAGATGTTCATGACAGGCACCCCTTTTGTAGCCTGTGCTTATGACTGAGAGGATATATAAACTAGGCTTTACCAGACTCCCTCCTAGAGTTTATTTAATTGCTGGTAGATGTTATAATAGACATTACAAAAGATGTAGGTGATTAGCCAGATGACTAGGGCAAGTACATGGATAGGGGCTCATGGCCTTTATGCTCTTTTGGGCCATACCTCTCTTTAGGCAGCTCTTCATGTTGAGCATTCCAGAAACTTGCTGAACTGTGCCCCTTGTGATTTTATGGAGGTGTCATAATGTGGGGACAGTGGATTACATTGTTGGTCTTTGGTGATCAGCTTGACCTTCAGCCCCTCTCTGGAAGCTTAGGGATAGAGCTGAAAGTCCAACTTTCTAATCATGCCTGTGTGATTTTGATGGTTCAGCTCCTGTCCTGAGGTTATTTAAGGGCACAGTCTCCCCATTAGCACACAAAGGAAGTACTCATCACTGGAGATTCTAGGGCCTTTAAGAAAGTGTCTGTCAGGAACTCGGGACGGAGACCAGTTATGTGTTTCTCTATGCTATAATGCCTCAAGCATCTAGGGGTAGTGACTATCTTTCACATGTATTTCCTAAGGTTTACTTTTGTTGCCACCAGTCACTTTAGGTCTTTGTTGGTTTTATACAATTTTAAGTCTTCCTAATACTTTGGTCTTAATTATCTTGTCATCCAGTTTATGAAATACCTTATCTTCACAGTATTTTTCTTGAGGAAAAAAACTTTCTGCCTTCTTCCATCTATTCACAGAATAGTCTCCAGACAACACCACCTGGAACTCCCCTGTGCTCTGCTCCATAAACCAGCCAGCAAAGTTTTGTACATTCTCTTTCCAATGCATGCCACACTCTCCCCTTTATGCCATTATTTGAGTCATTTTTTCCTCCCGCCAACAGTCTTACCTTTGCTTTCTCAAATCCACACTGAGCCTTTTAGTTCTTGGCACCCTCTCTTCCCTTGCCTTCAGAGGCATCCCTCCGTTCTTTTCTTTTCATTTGTTTTCCTGGCCTTTTCTGTCTTGGTTAGGCTTGGTGCAGGCAGCTCAGCACCTCCCGTACTTCTGTTCTCTTGTCTCATTTACCATTGTCAAGTCTTGATGGCTCTGTTTCTTCTCCACTCCTGTGGACCGTCTCTGAATAGACTACTGTGACCGTGCCCTTCCAGAGTAAATCTACTTAGTCTCTGCTTTTCTAGATATTTTGTGTTCAGGTTATAGCAGAATACCAAAAGGAAAGTATTTTTGTGTTGGCCCCCTAGAATAATACTTGAGCCATAGACTAGGTCTTTTCTATTTACAAAAGGTTACTTTCCAACATCTCTATTAGACACATTGTTATAATTTCTTCTTTTTCTGAGAAGTTTTATTTCAGGATTAGGGATATTATTTGCTAAGCATGTGAACCGATTTGTGGTTGGGAGAGTTGTTGGAAACAATGTTAACAGGATTAAAAAGATTTATTTTTAATTTCATGTATTTACATGTGAGCTTGTGTGAGTTTATGTTCACCGTGTATGTGGAAGGTGCTCTTAGAGGCCAGAGGGTGTTGGACCTCCTGGAGCTGGATTATTGGGAGGTTGTGAGCTGCCTGATGTGGGTGCTAGAAAACTGAACCTGGTTCCACTGTAGAAGCAGTAAGTGTTTCTAATCACCAAGCCATCTCTCTAGCCCCAGGGGCTATTTTTATAGTGGAATGGAAAAGATACGAGCAGTTTGCAAGTAACAACTTGGCTCTTAGTGCCCTAATGTTAGGTGAAGATTAATTAGCTGAACAGGGCTGTGAGACTGACAGAAATGTGAGCATTAGTGTGGGGGTTTTAAGCTAATTCTTGAGAAGTACTTTGAAGAGAAGCTGTTCAGCTGTCGGTTAACAGCCCCAAGAGACTCTGTACATGATTGCTGCATGATCCTGGAAGGTACTGACATAGTGTCCTGATACATGAGAGGTGGCTAACACCATTATTGTAGCTCCTTATCACCCTTAAGGTGAAGTTAAAGCATTGAAGTCCTTCTGGAACCTGGGTATAGGTATAGAAAGAGTGTTTAGTTTCTAGAGACTTTTCTCTTCTTCTTGCCATCAGTCCTACATATAATTTGTCTGATTTGTAGCATTACTCATTAAAGTGCTTTAAAATTTAAGAGTTGTTTGGCATGGTGGCACATGTTGAATCCTACCCAGCACTTTGGAGGCTGAGGTGGGAAGAGTTAAGGCTTGAACTACATTGGGAAAACCTGTCTCAAAAACAAAAGGGGTGAAAACTGAGTTCCCGGCTTAGCACTTACTTTACAATTGTGGAATGCACAGTCTGTGAACATTTTGCAAAGGAAGGTTTTTAAAAATTTAATTTTTTTTATTAGCTTTTGCTGTTGCTTTCTGACCCATACTCATTCCTGATGGATTTAGGTGTTTGTGAGGTTGGCAGTAGATTTTCTCCTGGACATTCCTTGGAAAATCTGTGAGTACTTTGTAATATATCAGTTTGAATTCAAAGGTGGGATGTAGGTGTGATTTGGGATTATAGCAGTCTGCCTAAGGCCTTCTGATTGCATTCTGCTCCCAATTGGAAGGACTGAAGTGGGTAGTTAGATGTGCCAAGGACTGGTGAGTGAATTTGGCTGACTGTCATTACCCAGATGAGTCTGGAGTGTGCCATCGTTGGGTAGGACTGTTGGTTGCTTCCCTCCTTTGGAACTCTTCATGGTGCCTTCTTGTATAGTGAAAACTAGTCCTCAGGGAGGAGGCTTTTGTGTCAGATCCAGTTTATGTTCTCTGGGTCCTGAGTCTGAAGAGCATGGTGTCTTCACCCTCAGGGATGTTACTTTCCACCTCTTGGGGGAGCAACCAAGGTCAACAGCAGTGAGGCCTTTTATTTTAACATAGTTCAAAACTTTTTAGTTTGTATAGCTTTTTGCACTGTGATGGCTGCATTTAACTGGTGTATTAACAGGGCAGAGATACACTGATTGGATAAAACAGGCATAGAACATTGTCTGGGTGATGCTGGCAAAAGTATTGTGTGGGCTGAGATTCTTCATGACATTGAAGGCACATGTAATGGTGATTTAAGTGAGTATAACCTTTTGAAGTTAGAGAAACTAAATCCTGAAGGTTGGTTGAGGAATAGGAGGTGGAACAAGGTCAGTTATTTGTTTTGGCCAGTAGATGGCAGTCTCATCCCGTTAGTTTTTTTGGAGAAGTTTGTGGGTTGGGTTTTTGTATTTCAAGGAATACTTAAGAGGGAAACAATTTCTTAGGAATTTATATAAAAGGCTTTATATCATATGTATTTAGGTTTTACAGTGCTTAATATGTTTAGAGGGACCACATTTAGAAAGAGAATGTCTCTGGATGGTGTGGGCAGTCAGCCCTGGGATTGATGTGTGCGGTAGAGCAGAGCCCTCCCTCCTCCTTCCTCACTTCCCTGGGGACACCATAGGAAGTTCTCTGCCTGGCTGTGGTGCCCCTGAGGAAGACGCCAACTTGATAGTGCAGTGCAGTGTGCCTCACACTGTCTTTGTGACTCCATAGAAGTGCATTTTCCGTGATATATGCACAGACCTAGATATGTAACCACACTCACTGTGTATGACTCCCTTTTGGGATGTTCTAGTCTATTCTTGTTGCAGGCACCCAGAAAAGACTGCTTCAGATACATAAAATTAATTTTAAGAAACAATTGAACATTAGTAAGGTTGCTGAAACTATAACTGTTAGAATCTATGCTGATTTTCCTTATGTAAAACACAAAATGGAAAAGTTTATTTAAAATAAATTCTGTTGATGCACTTGCCAAATTGATATAGGGTTGCTGTAACAAAATATTTTAGACTGAGTAATTTAAAACAGTGGAAATTTATTGTTCCTAGTTCTAGGGCTTGAGCAATCCAGGATCAGTTAATTTACAGATTTGCTGTTTAGTGAGAACTTTCTTTCTCAGGGACCATACTCTGTCTGTGTCCTCACATGGTAATGGGGCGGAAATCAGCTGATTTGGGTCCTGGGAAGAGCAGCAAGTGCTCTTAGCTCTGGACCAGTTCTCTAGCTCTCTTGTTTTTTCTTTAAGGGCCTCTGACTTGACCTGCATAATTTGTTTGGTCTGATAATGAGAAGTCCATGTGTAGCTGTTGCCCTACTCAGTCTCAGGAGGGAATCATAGGCACTGCCACTATCTTGCTCCAGACTTCTTTCTAAGGGTCAAGATTTTCTCCCTCAGTCGGTTTCAGAACTTTTTTTAATACTAGTTAGTTATATTTTTATGTGTAAGTTGTGCTCTTACATCATGCTTCTATTTAGAAAATTGTCTTTCATTTTCTACTATTGATTTCTTAGCCATCTCTTACTTCTTGAGGTGGCTAGAAGTATTTTGGGCTTACTATACTGGAGATAAATTCTTTTTCTGTTTGTAATAGTTGACATTTGCTTTTTATGTTCCATGGTATTGTATTTATATATGTTTGCATAAAGAAAAGGTGTGTGTGCTACAGTTTTGGGGGTCAAGCAGTGGATCTTTGTGAGTTTAAGACTAGTTCGTGTTAAACAGTGAGGCCCAGTCTAGAAAAATGGTTTCTGTCTTTGTTATAATTCATTGTTCACAAGTATTTGGATTTTTACTTTTTAATATTTAACTACAATGTTCTCTAATACACCTGCAATTTATGACAAGTGCTGCCACCAGGGGCCAAGGCATCATATGGGCCTGAGCAGCCAGGGACACATCTGAGTGTGTGACCCTGCCATAGCCAGGGTCTGCACTGATGTCTGAGGTTCTTGTTGCCATTGAGGCTGTGCAGATGCCTCTATGTCGCCACCTCGGGTCCTGTTGGTGATTGAGGGCTATGCTGTCACTGGGTCCAGGCCTATCTGAGTGACCTGTACTGCCAACTGGGGCCATGATGACATCAGGGTCCTGGGCTGCTGCAAAGGACCATGCCTGGGCCTGTGGTCCAGCCACAGTCTAGGTCTGTGTTTATAGCCATGGTCTATGTTTCCACCAAGGGCCACAAGGATGTCAGAGGTCTGAGCAGCCACCTAGGGACTTGTCAGTGTCTAAGGGCTGTGTCTTTGCTGGGGCCATACTGATCTGAGTGGTGGCAACACCACTGCCACCTGGGGCCATTGTGTTGTCTGGGCTGCTGGGAAGACTGTCTGGTTCCGTGGCTCCGTTGCAGTCCTGGTGTGTGGAAGAAGTCTGTGGCTCCTGTTTCCCCTCAAGGCAGTGAGGATAGAGCTGCACAGAGTTGGTCCAACTCCTCACTGGCTGCAGTACGAGGGAGCACTAGTTCTACCTCTCACCAACTGTAGCACTTGGGAGAGCAGGCCCTGTACCTTGCTTGGGCAAAACAGCAGTGCTGGCCCTAGTGGTGTGGATGTGGGTAAGCCAGACCCAAGGGCATGAGAGCTGGAGAACTGGCCCCACTTCTTGCTCCTTGCTGCATTGGGTGATTTGGCTGGCACAGTACTGGAGACTCACTCAGGTGGTCATGACGAGGGAAACCTGATGGGCTGATCAATCCAGCTACCACCCAGTCCCACAACCAGGGCTTCGAATTAGCCAACCCAACATCTACTTCATATATAAACTACAGGAACATGTGAAGGGGCTGGACCTGCAGATCTAAAGCTGCAGGATCTCCATAACACAGGATAACAACAGGTTATCCAAGAGGAGTTCCAGTAAGGGCTCAGTTTCGATAGTGCAGCACGAGCTAGTGGTCTCAAACCAGACCAGTGACTCATAGCAATGAACATTTACAACTAAAGATGTATGAACTTAAAGGTACATTGTGTACACACTGGACCACGCTCTAGTTTTCATACCGAGAATTTTTTTTTTTTTAAATTTTGTTTTGTTTTGAGCGGGAGGTTGTAAAGGCAGAGGGCAGAATTTAGGGGATGGGGAGATGAGTAGGATCAGGATGCATAATATGAAATCCACAAAAAAAATCAGCATACTTTTTAAAAAGCTACCTTTAGTCACCTCACTGTCATGTTCTCTTGTTTGCAATCAGGGACAATTAGGCCCTTCCACTTTCTTGGTTGCATAGGACTAGAGTTCCTTGTTCATATGGTCATACGGTCATTGTACAGCACATTTTCTACACATATTTTTGTCTCTTGGGATTTTGATCCGAGTGAGACTGGCCGGATTCATTTTTATGCATCAGTGTTTGTTATGTGCCATATTCTGTGCTAGAAGCTGAGAATTTAAAAATGATTTTTTAAATCAAGCTTCAGAGTCTATATTATTTTCCCATTGCAGTTATAACTTTGAAATTTGCATTGCTCAGTCCACAAAGCTGGTTGGTTAAGCAGTTTCAGTCCAGTGCAGAAGGCTGGGAAGCTCTTAGAGGTCTAGTTTGGAAGCATGAAGAAGCTGGACTTCTATGCCAGCTAATAGCAGCAACAGGATTGGACACACTTGCTCAGGGAGAAGGAAAGGCAGGCAGGAAACACTCTTTTCCTCAGACTGGCTATTTTGGAACTCACTCTTTAGACCAGGATGTCTTGGAACTCACTCTGTAGAACAGGCTGTCCTGAAACTCAGAGATCCTCCTGCCTCTGCCTCTGAGCGCTGGGATTGAAGGTGTGCTTCACTTCTGCCCAGTTTACAGAATGTTTCTTATTAGGGTATTTATTTTCTATAATATATGGAACAAACTTAGTGGAGCAACATATACTAAATCAAATCTACATAATAAATTCATATCTCAGTAACCAATCCATCCATGTTAAAGTTACTTGTGTATTATAAATACACATAAAGTTACTATTCTCTTCTACACTTGACTTTTTGTGGTCCTGCCCTTATTGCTCATTTAATTACATTTGGGGAATTTGTTCTAGCAAGCCTGATATAGACTACAATATTCAGCTGTTGCATGTTGAGATTTAAAAAGCCCTAGTGTATCCAAAGTCTGCATTTATTTGTCATGTCTGCATACTTTCCTAATTAGGTAGCTACAAAAGCATTAATAGGCTTGATTATTATTCAACCAGTGGCACCAGATATTTTTCTTAGCCTTTAACATATTAATGAACTTGGCATGCTCAATAGTTTGCACACCTGAACTTTGGTAATACCTTGGAGGAAATATGTTTATTGTTTGGACAGTAGATCTTCTGAATTCACTTTCTATATTACTTTCTTGCTGCCCTTTCAATTGAAAATTTGGCAAGTAATATACTTTAACTTTACATTGACTAAGATAATGAGCTTAACTTTTGCAAGTATGGTTCCATTTGAGTAAAAATTAAGGTAGAGCAGGACACATAAAAATGTCAAGCTGATAAAATAATAAAGAGGCTTTGTATTGAACTTTTGTATTCTTTTTAAAACTATAAAGAACCTGGAATGAAATATACTGTTTTAAATCATTGGAGGCTTCCTTTCTTACTTAACCGCCACTATCTAGCATTTGAATCAGCTTATGTTGCATGATATCCAGGAAAAATTGGACAAAGAGGATATGAGGGGAAATAACTGAATAATACAAATTAAAAAACAAACCATCAAATCATTTAAAATTGTGGTGCAGAGTCTGAATGTGAAAGCTGACATGACTGCTTATGCCTGTTTAGCCACTAGCATTATTCAGTTAATTGCCCTAGACTAAGTAGCAAATTCTTTATAATGTGTAGCCTTCTGCAAAGCACTTGCAGTGTTAAATAAAGAAGGTGAGGGACTGGAGAGATGGCTCAGCGGTTAAGAGCACCGTCTGCTCTTCCAGAGGACCCGGGTTCGATCCCCAGCACCCACATGGCAGCTAACAACTGTCTGTAGTTCCAGTTCCAGGCAAACACCAAGGCAAATAAATAAATAAATAAAAAAAAAAGAAGGTGAGTGGGTGGCTTCTTAGAGGCTAATATAATGGATATGAAAAGAGTTTGCAAAGGGGCAAGTTTGATTGTCTTCCAGTGGAATTTAACACCCTGGCTCTTCGGTCTTCCTGCCTCTCCTGTAATATTGGTCTTCTACTTTCTTCCTTTTTGCTTGTCCCTCACTGCTGGTATGCCTCCCGGTGTGTTCCAGTCCTTTGTCATTGAAGGCAACCTGTACTAACCCTGACATCAGAAGTTATTCCAATCATCTTTGGTGGTTTATGGATATTATTTTACTGTTTACACTTGAGTTAGCTAAGGGAACAGAAAAAAGCTATCACCCTGTAACTGTGGAGATTAAGTAATTAATAATATGATAAACCTGGTGCTACTTATGTGCATGCTCAATAACATTTGTTCCTACTTCCTAGTTCTCATCTTCAGTAGAAGCTCTTTCACCCCAGAAACTTTGATTTATTGGCCTTTCTTTTTTTTTTTTTTTCATAAATAGAAGGCTGGGCTTCTATTTGTCTCAGAGATAAGAACACATGCCTTTTTCTCATCTGTTTTTTTTTTTTAAACTTTATTTATTTACTTATTTGTCTTGGTGTTTGCCTGGAACTGGAACTACAGACAGTTGTTAGCTGCCATGTGGGTGCTGGGAATCGAACCCGGGTCCTCTGGAAGAGCAGACGGTGCTCTTAACGGCTGAGCCATCTCTCCAGCCCTTATTGGCCTTTCAAAAGGAGCTTATATAGTTTTGAAGTTTTTTTCACATATGCCATGCCAATTCAGTAATTATGCCATAACTCAAATATTATAATAAATATTATAGAATGAACTCAGAGAATCTCAGACATTTCCAGGTTCTGTGACAGCCATTGTTATTTCCTTATTAAAGCTCATAAACAATGTTAAAGTATCTTACAGATTAGATTGTATCATTAGAGAGGTAGTCAACATGAACTTTTTCAGACTTTTAGTGATTGTGCCTGTAAAGACATACCAGGTGAATGAAGTGCATCAAAGGTAGTGTGGCTCTTGAAATGAGGCAGAATCACAATGCTTGTTTATTTCAGAGCTATAAGCAGATGTAGGAGAAAGTTTATTGAGCATTCAGACATAAGGTCATCCAGCAGTGAAAATAGCAGGACTCACACAGATTTGCAGGTTTAGGAAATTTACATGACATCAAGATAATTTCATTCTAACACCACAGGTCATTTGTTCTACAATTATTTTTACATTTTAAAGTTTATAATATTACTGTAGGAAAAAGTACATTCAGATTCTAACATCTTTTTCCTCTCTCAGTTGTCAGGCCCTGAAGTACTTTGTAGAGATAATATGTATGGCTTTTGAGCGCCTCTTTAGAAGCTGCTGGAAAATAACATGCATCATGCTTATTTTAGTCAGGAAAGTAAAGTTGGAGAAGTAAAAGGCTAGCACTGTCTCCTCAGTCTACTTCTGCAGGCAGGAGGTACTATAGTCTTTCCTCTGACGCTACACAATGGAATCTTTATTGTGTATTGTTTAGCAGCTGGAAAATGACCATTACATGTACTGTACTGTTGTCAGTAATTTTCTTAGAGCTATTCTAAGTGTTTGTGAGTATGGAAGTATGTTTTGTGTAGTGAGATTATGTTATTACATTGTAAGTAATTACCCTGACTATTGGTTTAATAAAAATGCTGATTGGCCAAAGGCAGACAGGAAGTGTGGGTGGGGCTACCAGACTAAGAAAACTTCGAGAACATCTCAGAGCAGAGCAGAGATGCCAGGAGATGCAGAGGAAAGAAATGCTGCTGAGAAAAGGTACCGAGTCGCAAGATAAGAATCATGGCTTAGTTTAAGAGTAAAGAGTTAGCAAGTTATGTGCCTAGACCCTAGGTCGATCAGCGTAAAATAAATGTGTCATGTGTCTCTGTGGGACTGCGGGACTTCTAGACTGCAGAACTGCCAGTCAAACCTCTGGGCTAGGCCCAAAAGTCCGGTCCAGAAACCATTTACAACAGTTTTGTGATAAAGGCCACTATCAAAAATGGGAAAAAAGCAATTGTCTAGCATGGCTATTGTTGCTGTTTCTTTTAATAGGTAGGGCAAACATGACTGCTTATTCTTAACACCACTGCAGAATCTAATTTGAATTCACAGTCTTTTTAGTACATTAATGGCTCAAAGTAGCCACTGCCAAACATAGGTCCACAAACCACTTTTCTCTTTTCACTCTTGATGTACTGGTTATTAAAAAATTCAAGATTAAATTTATTTTTACATTTTTCTAATTTTGTATAGAAATCATAGATAATTTTCTGCATATAATTAATAAATACATACTCATATTTATGTAATTATACTTATTTAACGATGTTTAATCTTTCTTTTTCCCCCCTCCTACAGATTCTGTCAAATTTTAAGAACAAATGTACCTTATAGCTCATGGAAGAAAAAACACAAATCAAGACGTTTTTGGGTTCCAAGCTCCCAAAATATGGAACAAAATCTGTGAGAAGTACACTGCAGCCGTTGCCAAATGGGACCACCGTGACTTTATTAGGGACTTCTAAGAGTAGTAGTGATGTCAAGAGTTACATCAAAAATAATGGCTCTGATTGGTCATCGTCTCACTCATTTAATTGGAGACAAGCAAATAAATACCAGTTTGGTTCACAAAATACAACAGAACTTAATAGTATTCAAAGTACACATGATAAACTAATTGATCCTGAGCAACATGCTCCTGGTCCAGGAACGCGTGATGGGAATGGGATAAAAGGAGGTTTGCAAACTGCTTCCTTGTTCACATCCAAGTTGGCAAGACCATCCACCATGTTTTTGTCATCAACAGAAGAGGTAAATCAGAAATCTTTTTCTGGACCATCTAATTTGGGTAAATTCACCAAAGGCACATTACTAGGAAGGACTTCATATTCTTCGGTCAATGCGAAGTCACATTTAAATACATTTTATAGGAACCGATCACCTGGTAACATGCAGAAGCCAAGAGTGACCTCCTGTGCCACCAGAAGCAGTTCTGGAGAAAGTTTAGCACAGTCCCCAGACAACACTAAATCTATTACTTGTGAAAAGATGGTAAGGTCACAAAGTTTTTCACATTCTGTTCAGAATTCATTCCTTCCACCTTCTTCTATAACCAGATCACATTCCTTTAACAGAGCTGTAGACCTTACAAAGCCTTATCAGAACCAACAGCTACCTGTTCGAGTGCCTCTCCGGTCAGGTATGCTAACAAGAAATTCTCGGCAGTCAGAAGTACTCAATGGCAATGAACACTTGGGATTTGGTTTTAATAGGCCTTATGCTGCTGGTGGAAAGAAGCTGGCTTTATCCAATGGCCCAGGTGTATCTTCCACTTTGGGTTATAGGATGGTTCACCCCTCTCTACTGAAATCTAGCCGATCTTCATTTTCTGGGACAATGACAGTTGATAGTAATAAAAATCCACCTGCTGAAATGTGTGTAGAGGAAGAAGCTATCGTTTCGGCAAAGGATGGCTCTTCTGGTAAGGACCAACAACTAGTTGAAAATGAAAGTTACCGAACAGACAATGATTTGACCATGAAGCATGATTCTAAAATCAGGTACCTGAGTGATGATGTGGATGATATATCCTTGTCATCTTTGTCATCTTCTGATAAGAATGATTTAAGTGAAGATTTCAGTGATGATTTTATAGACTTAGAGGACTCCAACAGAGCTAGAATAACTCCAGAGGAAATTACTCTCAAAGAAGAAAAGCATGAAAACGGATCATCAAAGGATATATTTGATTCTCCTAAGGAAAAGAAGCAGATCTTCAGTAAAGCTGACGAGTGGATAGATATAAGTGTCTCTGGTAAGTATGAATATCCTTCATTTATGTGCTTTCTCCAGGAATTATAGTGGAACTAACATTTAGGATTGTCTTCTGATGATTCCAAGATGCCATTTCACTGAGAAGACTCAGTCTAGTTACAAGTGGAGTAGGATATCAGCCTCGTGGCTTGTTTTGATTCTGTTTTCATATTGTCTAGGATAGAATCAGTCCAAACTCTCCAAACTTTGCCCTTCTGGGGGCGGTTTTCTTTAGGTTGATTCCTATGTAGTATAGGCTGTGCTTTCTAGATGATTTTCCCAGCTCTGCCTCGGAGTGCTTTGCCTTTAAACAATACCATTCACTGTAGCCATCATTTCACTCTGCTAAGGGGAAAGTTATAGCAAACACCAGTCAGATAACAGTTGTGTTAAAAGAATGCTTCCTATTCTAGGGAACATTTATGGTTAGTAGTCCTTATGGTGATAGTTCAGTGAAGTATTTACTTATGTGCCTATTAAACATTTTTCTTAGACTTTGGCTATATTGTTACTTAGTGCAGGATGAAGGTTCTTTGTTTAATTATCCTGAAAGGTGAACATTGATGGGAGTGTACAAAGGTGTGCCTAGTTGAGGGACTAGATAACACAGTGAGTACTAAACTCCTGTTTGCAGCTCTTCTGAAAGGGAAGATGTCTAGAACACTTTTTTTTTTTTTTTTTTTCCTGTTAAGGACCCATCTGGGAGGCTAAATAGTTTACAGAGAGGGAGAGGATTTCCTATACAGGGGTTAAAATCCAGTATCTTGGGAATATATTAAAGGATGTAAAAAATGTTGCAGAGTGAGTTTTAAAAAATGTTTCAGTAGCTTATTTTTAAACCTTTGCCTCCTTTTTGTTACATTTTTTAGAATTTAGAAACAAGCTGCAGTTATGGTTTTTTAATTAAATGCTGTTATTTCACATTGGATTATTAACCTTATATTTTAGAAATGAGAAATGAGTGTTTTGTAAACTCATATTTTTTTTCCTCTTTCTCTTAAAAATCATTTGAAGACAGGAGTGAATGTACAAAGCATACTTCTGGAAATAACTTGGTTTCGCCAGATATGGATTACAGAGCTGGGTCTTCATTTGAACTCTCTCCCTCGGATAGCTCTGATGGAACATATATGTGGGATGAAGAGGGCCTGGAACCTATTGGAAGTGTCCATCCTGTTGGCAGCTATGAGTCCTCTGAAATGAACAGCATAGTATGTATGGATTTGTCCACCCTTCTGGAGTTTTTTTTTTTTTTATTACTCTATTATACAGAGACATATGAGACCGATAAATATTTTAAACCTAGAAATCCAATTTGTTATTTGAGAAATAGGAATTCATTCTTATAAAATGTGTAACTGAAACATCAAGAGCATGTGACATTTGACTTTCATATACCCAAACCAAGTTTTTTTTTTTTTAATATATCCGGGTATTTACTGTATCTGCCAATTTAACCTAAGAACATGGCTTTCAAGGAGAGGTGAAGGGCACATCTTATGGATGTTTTTAGTTGCTATACTGAGATGTACTACTGGGTGAAGGGGGGTGAAGGGAGCTCAGGGGTGCTATTAACATCAGAGTCCCACAGAAAGGGTGGAGAATTCATGGGAAAGCTCCTCTGTGACTGAGAATTAGCTGGAAAAGTCCTCTATTAGGCTGTGCTGATGTACAGCGTTCTTCCACCAGTTTGCTGTGCTTTAATATAATGGAAGGTTTTGGCTCTTGTTTGTATAGTCTGTTGTGTTGTAGGTCTGGGTAGCTCTCTAATACAGTTGCCTTTAGCGACCTAAACTGCTTTTGGCCTTAAGCTTGACCTCGTGTTTGAAGCCCCCTTATTTCTGTGGTAGAAGACAGTATTGGCAATCATTCTCTTGCAGTATTTAATTTGGCCTGCAGGAGGCACTGGGTGTTTTCAATCACAACCTGATATTCAGAACTTGTCTGTGGTCCCTCTTAAGTACTTGGGATAGGAAATGTAATCTCTGCTTCTGGAAACAGGGAACAAGAAGAGCTGCTAGACATTAATGCATGGCTCCTTTACAAAACATTACAAGTAATATGGATAAAATGTAGCTGGTATATTTAAAATGGCTCAGTGTAATTATTTAGGTTCTAAAATAGAAATCCTCATATAATTAAGTTGGTTTGTAGATATATAACATTCTAACTGGCCTTTCAGGCAGCATAACTTTCAATGTTCATATAAGCCTGTGATATGGAGAAACCAGATATTTTACAAGAAGCTTTTAAGTTTCACAGACAAAAGGAAACCTTTGTTTGTGTATGTAATTTACAGAGTATCTTCATCTAATTAGGTCAAAGTTATAGTTTTAAGACATTACTATGCTCTTTTTTTCATTTTAATTGTACCTTTTTTTTTTAAAAAAAAAAATCAAATTTTCTTTACATACCAGCCACAGATTTTTCTCCTTCTTCTCCTCCCTTTCTCTGCTCTCTCCCACCTCTCAATCCACTCATTAGAAAGGGTAAGGCTTCTCATAGGAGTTAAGAAAGCATAGCTTATTAAGTTGAGGCAGGACCAAGATCCTTTCCACTGCTGCATCAAGGCTGAGCAAGGCATCCCATCGTAGGGAAGAGGTTCCAGAAAGCTAGCTCATATACCAGGGACAGATCCTGGTTTCACTGCCAGGCTCTGCACAAACAAACCAAGCTACACAACTGTCACCCATATGCAGAGGACCTAGATCAGGCCCATGCTGGCTCCCACGAGCTTGGATCAGCTGTCTGTGCGTTTCCTGCTATCATGATCTTGACCCCCTTGCTCATATAGAATCCCTCTTCCCTCTCTTCAATAGGACTCCCAAAGCTCAATGCGGATCTCTGCATCTGCTTCCATCAGTTACTGGATGAAGGTTCTGTGATGAATTAGGGTAGTCACCCATCTGATTACAGAAGGCCAGTCCAGGTACCCTCTCCACTGTTGCTGGAAGTCTTAGCTGGGATCATAAACTCTCTGGCACCAAGTTTCTCCCTAACCCCATAATGGCTCCCTCTGTCAGTATATCTTTTTTATTGTCCTTTATTTCTCTTCATCATCCAGCGCAATCACCCTGATCCCTCATGTTCCCATCCCCTATCCTCTCCTCTCCACCCCCATGCCCAGGAAATCTCATCTATTTCCCCTAGGGTTGTGGGCTGTAGCCTGGTTATCCTTTGCTTTCCATCTTCTATCTATCACCACTTACGAGTGAGTACATGTGTGTTTGTCTTTCTGGGGTGGGGGTTACATTACTCACGATGTTGTTTTTCTAGTTCCATCTATTTGTCTGCAAATTCCTTGATGTTATCCCCCTCCCCCACATTTCCAGTAATACTCCAGTAAATGTCCTACATTTATCCATTTTTCAGTTGAGGAGCATCTAGGTTGTTTCTAGGTTCTGACTATTACAAATAATGCTGCTATGAACATAGTTGAGCAGGTGTCCTTGTGGTGATTGAGCATCCTTTGGGTATATGCTCAAGATTGGTGTCACGGGGTCTTGAGGTAAATTAATTCCCAGTTTTTTGAGAAACTGCCATACTGATTTTCAAAGTAGCTGTACAAGTTTATACCTTTACCAGCAGTTCCACATCCTCTTCAGCATAGGCTGTCATCAATGTTTTTAATCTTAGTTATTTTGACAGGTGTAAGATGGTATCTCAGAGTCATTTTGATTTGTATTTCCCTGATAACTAAGGATGTTGAGCAATTTCTTAAATATCTTTTGGCCATTTGAGATTCTTCTGTTAGGAATTCTTTGTTTAGATCTGTACCCCATCCCCCATTTTAATTGGATTATTTGGTATTTTGATGTTAATTTCTTGAGTTTTTTTTTAAAATATATTTTGGAGATCAGCCTGTGGGTTTTTTTTTTTTTTCCCCACATTATAAAGACATTTTCCTTTAATTTATCCAAACATTTTACTTTCATGAAGTCATTTGTTTCACAGGAAATATAAGCTTATAACATTAAACTAAAAACACTGTAAGATTTATAATACAAGGTAGCTGACAAGAGAACCAGCCTCATTTGTATAAAAATACAAATACTCTATAAAGTTGAGAAAGAGTTTCTGTCTTAAGAGAGTTTATCTCTCTTAAGATCTGGTTAATTATGGAGCATAATGAAGACCATTGAAGTGGGAATACAACTGATACTGAATGTTCTACACCTATAGTTTCAGACCCTGAACGTTTTTCTTCAAGTTCAGCAGCTATTTTTCTTGCCTTCCTTTCTCCAGTTTGAATGCTAGCTTGTTAGCTTTTTGTTCACTGTTTTGTTCCTTCCACTCCTCTTTTATAGCTTGCTTTCTGGCCTTTTTGTCCTCTTTGTTTTCATTTTTGGGACACGGCTGGGTTGACACTTTGGGTAGACCACTGCTATTGATCATCTTCATCCATTCGACCTGTTTTGCTGTGAACGCTTTTTTAGGTAAGACATGGAGAGGTATTCCCGTTTTAGAAGAGAAGTGCATCTGTTTGGACTTCGGTTCATATCTGATAAGCTGCGGATGGTTGTACAGATTGGACAGCCTGTGTTTTTTAAATAGACCTTTTAAATGTATGATTGAGGTGCTTATCAACATCTTGTCCAGGAGATGGAAGCAGTAGGTCACTTAGGATGCTGGTTGTTTTTTCCCTCCCAAAACATTACATTTTATTTAATTATGATCTATCTTTTTGTTTGTCTTTTTGGGTCCAACAATGTCTAAGACTTATTTTCTTATTTAAGAATTTATTTTTCATTTTACATACCAAACAAACCCCTTTCATTCCTCTTTCTGCCCCCTTTTCCCAGTCTCTCCCAGCTGTTGTTTTTTAAAGGTTCATTATCATAATTCATAGAAGGCCTCTGCCGAATTTAAAGTGTACACGAATGACCTTGGTGTTAAAATCCATTAGAGTATGTCTTGATTACTAAGCTTTACAATAACAGATGGGACGTAACAAGTCTTCACAGTGTACTTTAGAACAAGTTGGTGGCTCCTGATTTTTCTTTCTGCGTCTTGTTGAGTCCCAGTTTCACTGTGTAGGCTTGTTTGTCCAGAATTATGCGTAGACCAGGATGAATTCAGATTCACAGAGGTCTGTTTGCCCCCTCCTCCTAGGTGCTGGGATTAAAGGTGGACACTGTCATGCCCAATTCAGATTCACAGAGGTCTGTTTGCCTCCTCCTCCTAGGTGCTGGGATTAAAGGTGGACACTGTCATGCCCAATTCAGATTCACAGAGGTCTGTTTGCCTCCTCCTCCTAGGTGCTGGGATTAAAGGTGGACACTGTCATGCCCAATTCAGATTCACAGAGGTCTGTTTGCTCCCTCCTCCTAGGTGCTGGGATTAAAGGTGGACACTGTCATGCCCAATTCAGATTCATAGAGGTCTGTTTGCCCCCTCCTCCTCGGTGCTGGGATTAAAGGTGGACACTGTCATGCCCAATTTTCATATTTTGTTCCCTGTCCGGTTTGATGCTTTAGTGTATATTTCTTAGAAACAAGATTGTTTTTCATGTCCATAGAATAATTATTCAAATCATGAAATGAATTTATTACTGCCATCTAGTCTTTGCATCTCACTCATATTTTATTTGTCAATAATATTATGTATTCTTTAATAAACAGACACATTAGAATCATCCATTAGTTTGGGTTAGTATGGGCTTGAGTCTTTTCTGTTTCCTGGCCTGTGAGTGTTCCACTCTTATATTATTTGAGTGCTATATTCTTTGATTTCTTGTATAGGGTGGCTTAACCTTTATTGTTCTTTGTTTACTTTAAGGTCAGGCAAAATCATAAAGCCAAGTTTCAGAGGCTTGGTATGCTAATTCTTGTCACAGAGTTATTTCAGAAGGAATTCTTTTGTGTGTGTACATGCACATAGCTTATGTTCAAGCATCAGATGAAATCCTAGTTTTCCAGTCTTCCTTTCTATAAAAGTCTTAAGACTGATACGACAAGCCAACTAGTCTGTCTGTTCTTTCATATAATATGGCAGGCTTGACCTTGTGTGCTAGGCAAAGCTTTTTGAGGAAGTGATAGAACTAGCTAAGTTAGCCTAGGAGTAAATTAGGATAGGTTGGGTATCTGGGACCAATGTTCTGTGCTTGAGGATTGGGCAGGAGGGATAATGTACTTAAGGCAATGAGAGGGCTAGGATAGCCCAAGAATTGGATGGCTGAGAGACAGACAAGAGCTTCTCAGCTCAGAGCTCTTACTAGGAGAAGCCTAGATTTCTGCTATGTGAATGGAAAAAGAGCCACAGGAGGACTTTAATGAGAAGGAGCATAATTTGATTCACATTTAGAAAGTGTTCTCTGTGAAAGTTTGAATTGGAAGCCTGAAGAGTAGTGGATGCCATTGTTGAAGGGAGGGTGGTACTGGATGGCATTAGGATGGTGGTGAGTTGAGGTGGAGAGGAAGAGACACTTTGGAAAATGTTTGGAGAGATACAGTTGGCTGAATCCCTTACTTGATTGTACAGATGGAAACATCTCTTCCATTTTAGAAGTTACATGTAATATTTCTGCTTCTGTTCATTCTGCCAAATCATGTAGTGTTCTGGTCAGACGTTTTGCCTTCCCCTCCTTACAATGTGGAATCTGCCCTTTGGCTGACATTTTCCACAGCCTCTTCTCATTTACTTCAGTCAGTCCGCTTACTTTACCCTCTTTCCTGCTCATCTTGAATAGGTTGATACTTTATTTTTTTCTCATTGTTCACTTAGGTTTTAGGTTTTTTATTGAAGTGAATGTCATGAAAGGGCCCATAAGTATTGCCATTCAATTAAAAATTAAATACAAACCCTAAACTGCAGCTAGTGCTTATTGCTGTTTATTATTTCCCATGCATATTGTGACATAACATCTTTAGAAAGTGAGTTTCTAAGGCATCACGTGTCATAATAGCAAAGCTGCCAGTAAGTAAAAATGTGATGCCAGTGTAGATGGGAAGGCGAGGGAAGGCGAGGGACAGCGTACAGAAAATTGAGACGGTTTAAAATAGGTAAATGGGAATTTCAAACTCATCTTCATTCCCCTAGCTGCCCTTTGGTGCTGAGTCACAGAATGTGAACAAATAGAAGGATCTACTCAGTGTAGTAGCTACAGATCTGTCCCTTATAGTGAGAAAGAAACCTGCTCTCACTAGATGTTCTCCCGTATTGAATTACCAGCGAACATTCTTTCTTGTCCTAGTAGGATAGCTCACTTGTGAATAAGCTTAAATTTATTAATATGGTTGTTTTGACCCTTTAAACATAATTATATTTCATTTAATAATAATGAACGCTATAATACATTAGGTACATTGCAATCTGAACTTTAATTCAGTAGTTTTTTTTTTTTTTTTTTTTTGAGTTTCCACTTTGTTGCAGAAATTCTATGAAATTCTGAAGACACCAATGAATATATTTGTCTTTATCCTTAATGAGTTCATATTCTGGCACCATATTAACAGATGATCACAGCATAGATTTAAAAGAGATAGACTTTTTATTATTGTTCTTGAGGGCTATAAATAACAGGAAGGTGTGACTGTTGGGGAGGGAGAAGAGAGAGGAAAGGAAAGGGGACCCATTCGTTTTTCAAGAGAAGTGACATTATAATGAAGTTTTGAAGAATATGTACAAAGTTGATCTGTTGGCCAAGGAAACCATGAAGGTGAACATGTTAGCATAGAGAAGGCCTGTACAGTAGTGTGTGGGTATCACTAAGTCAGGATGAGGATTAGCAGCATGACTGAGTGTAAGAGTGAGGGGAAGAGTTAGGGAATGACGTAGGAAGGCAGGCAGGGAAAACCTGATATCCCAAGCTGAACCTTCAGATATTTGCAGATCGTATTGTAAAGGTAGTAAATATCCTAGAAATACTTTTATTTCAAATGCTGATATGTACTTCTTATATCTGTGATATCATAAGACAGTATTTTTGGAATATTTATTTTTCTTTGATAAATATAGAGCTTGTGTACTTGTTAAACTTCTAGGCCAAAGGCTCTGTACCAGACAGAAGCAAACTTACAAGTCATTTGTTAGCAGGGCAGTGGTGGCACATGCCTTTATCCCAGTACATGAGCCCTTTCATGACATGCACATGAGCACACATTTGTGTGACCAGAGAGTAATGTTTAGGAGTTCCTCTTCTACCATGTATGAATTGCTGGGCTTGGCAGCAGGCCCTTTACCTGCCAAGTCATTCCAGTATAGCCCTTTCCTGTTTGTAGTCCTTGAAAAATGTGACATTTGTTTCAATATACATTCCTTGCCTTGAGCAGTATTTTTTATTCATTATTTGACACTGCTGTTAGTGTTTATTAACATTTTATGGTAAGCATGAAGGGAACAAGAATTATTTTACCCCCCTTGAAAGTTTTATATAAGGTACAGCTTTAGTTTTGGTTTTGTTCTCTTACTGATTTTGGATTAATTTTATATTTAAATGGGAACTTATAAAAATGTTACCATATACCTTTGACATACCAGTTTTTTGACATACCAGGTTTGCATACTATGTTGCTGGAGTGTCGTAGTGGTTGCCATAGATACGAACCAGGGATGTAAGCTGAATTTAGTCTCAAATCAGATTCATACCTTTGCCATTGTTTCTGGCAACATCTGATGTCTGTCCAGATTTCAAGGCCATCATCCTCTGTCCTGTCTTGTCCTCTTAGCTCATGTCACCTGTGTAATGCTGGTTTTGTTCACTTTGTTCTTTCATAATTATGTTATCTTTGGCGAGTACAGATCCTTTGTTTTAGAATAATCTCCAGTGTGAGTGACTTCTTACAATGAGATTGTGGCTAATGTTTTGGAAAAAATGCTGCAGAAATGATTCTTTTTCATGCCTATCAGGAAGGGAAGTGCATGGTTTCTGATTTGATATTTTTATTGATAATACTTGGTTCAGATGATTGAAGTTATACCTACTAAGCTTTTCAATGCAAATTTATGTTCCTCTTTATTTTGTGCAAATACCTTGAGAGTGTGAAAACATTCAGCTTTTCCAGTGTCAGGATGTATTGAAGCCTTTTTTTTTTTCTTTTTTATTATGAATAAAGTCACATTTTCTATCCGTGTATATCCTTATTGAAGGTCCCTTCCCTCTCCCACCCCCTCAGGTCACTCTCTCTTCTCCACATCTCCCCATCTGCTCCCCAGCATGGACAGGAGGTCCCAAGGACCCAATATTGCTCAGTTTAGCCTCCACTCCTGGCAGATTCAGTTTCCTCCCCCCAACCTCAAGACTGGGTCAGGTGTTCCTCTGGAGGTAATGGGCTCCAAGGTGCCAGTCCAAGGTGCTTCAGATCCCAAGCTGTTCCATAGTTGTGGTTTGCAGCTTGGACATGCTTTGCTTTTGCTTTTTTGTTTAGAGTCCACTAATGAGTGAGTACATCCCTTGCTTATCTTTCTGGGATTTTGATACCTCACTCAGGAGGATATTCTCCAAATCCATCCATTTGCTTGCAAATTTTAGGTTATTATTTTCCTTACTGCTGAGTAGTACTCCATTGTGTAGATGTACCACAGTTTGTTAATGAAGCCTTTTTAAATTTGAATTTTGTTGTGAGCTGCCATGTGGGTGCTGGGAATCGAACCCGGGTCCTCTGGAAGAGCAGACGGTGCTCTTAACCACTGAGCCATCTCTCCAGCCCCTTGAATTTTGTTGTAAAGAAAAGCTATCCTCCTTTCCTGTCTGCTTAAAGTGAATTATGTCCCTACGGACTGATAGATACTTACTCTGTATTTCAGCAGTATTATCTGTTATTCAGATTGCTTTTTGCTAACTAATAGGTGTACCTTCATGTTAGCTCCTGTATGTTTCTGAATGCCTCATTACCTTTGAATAGATTTAGGAACCCAAACTAAGGACTAGGTGTGCTTTTTTTCATGCCATAGATTTTTAAGCATCATGGTAAAAGTAGTTAGGAATTGTGTGTAATTTCTGTTATTCAGTATTCATAGTGGTACCTTTGACACGACTCATTAGTACAGAGTTCATTCTAGTCTTTCCTTTTCTTTCCTTGTAACTCTTCTCTCACCTGAGAAACCTATGCCATAAGGTGTGCAAATTAGGATCAGAGTGTGTGCTATATCTGTATCTATATGCATGCATGCATAGGTCATACCATTTCAGTTTTATTCTTAACAGTTTATATCATAAGTACTACTTTTCAAGTTTTGTTTTAAGTTCTCAAACTCTCTTTGGTAGTTAACAATTTGTCATAATATTAAGAATCATTTGCTACTGTCTGTATTTAACTTTAGGCTTTCCTTATGTCTTGATTTACTTAAAGTATTCATTTATTGTTATTTCATGAATAAGTTTCTATTTCTTCATACCACTCATACTACATTATTTTGTTGATGCTTAGTATTTATTCAGTTATTCTAATAACAATAAACGTCAGGATTATTTCTCATATTTTGCAATTATAAATTGTTATAGCAACCATCTTAGTGCACATTTCTTTTTGTAGTTTAGATACTTCTGTCTTCTGTTTTTGCCAGTGCTTGTTCAGTTATTATAATACCCAAATTCTCAACTTCAGGAGTTAAATTCCTGATGTCTCCCCAAGTTATCTGCTCACTCTTCCTCTTGGACATTTCCTTTTGATGGATTTGTCATCTGCCTTCAGATGTTTGTCTGGTGGTCTCTGGATGTCCTTCCTGGTCAGATGTTTCATTCATCTGGTGGTATCTGGATGTCCTGCTTGGATGTTTTCTGTTGTTAGAGTGTACGAGAATGGATCATGAAACAACACCAAAAACTACTTTTAAAGTTTATTAAGGGGTGCAGGATAGAGGGAAGTATGATGGACTAGCGGAAGAGGTTGTTTGGAGAGAGTATGGGAATAGAGTGGAGTCTGCTTTTAAGGGTGGCTCTTAATGTTTTAGATTTAAGATTTGGTATCTTTAAAATTTAGCATACATTTAATTGAGTTTAAGAAGACTTTTCTCCAAGGTAAGTGGATATTTGGAAGTATCTAAGAAATAATCAGAAAATCTGAAGTAGAAAGCAATTGGATTTTTTCATTCAAGCATGAAAGTATCTATTTAGGTGATACTGTAAATGAAATAATATCAATACGTAACAGTTTCATGGAAGAAGAACTTGCTCAAAGGCTTTTGTTTTTACTGCATTCTGAAGACAATGTTATATACTAGATTTACAGATAGATATAGGTAGAAAACTTCAAAATAATCTAATTCTTATTGATTGTCTTTTGGTTAAACTCTTTGGCCTCCAAGGGGACTTAAGAAACACAGAATTATAGTTGCATTTTTTCACCATATTATTATCCACAAAAAATATTTGTTTAGAATATTTTATCTGTATTTTTATGTTTTGGGTACATTTGGCTATGTGAGAGTGTTGGATCTCGGGGAACTGGAGTGAAGACAGTGTGAAATGCTATATGGGTACTGGGAACTGAACCCAGGTCCTCCGGAAGAGTAGCCAGTGCTCTTAACCACTGAACCATCTCTCCAGCCCACCCAGAAAAAAATTATAAGAAATTTTGATTCCAATTTTTTCTTATTTTCCCTTTTAAATCTATTCCAAGCCTGCTGAAGTTGTTATTTTTAATTTTTTAATTTTATTTTATATGCATTGGTGTTTTGCCTGTGTGTCTGTGTGAGGGTGTTAGATTTCCTGGGACTGGAGGTACAGACAGTTGTCAGCTGACATGTGAGTGCTGGGAACTGAATCTGGGTCCTCTGGAAGAGCAGCCAGTGCTCTTAACCTCTGAACCATCTCTCCAGCCCCTATTTTTAAATTTTTGTTATTTTGAAAAAAAAATAAATTTAAAAATGAAGTTTTAGCAATAAAGACTGTAGTTTCTTGCCAATGTTATGAGTGCATGAGAGGATAGATGTGTAATGTGGACATCTGTTAAGTATGCCTGATTTTAAACAAACTTCACTTTTAGTTACTTGTTTTAGGCTTAACCTTGAAAACATATAGAAAGACAAAGCTTGTGTTTTTAAAAGAATCATATTTGTACTTAGTGTGACTACAAAATTAGTTCTTGGCATATCAAAGAATTATTTAAAGGTTGTTTGACCATTAATTTGCACATCTTAAATATCTTTCAGCAGGTTATAACAAGTTAGTAAGCTTATAAGATTAGCATTTTACAGTTTACACAAACATCTCTAAGTTAATTTTTGTTAGCTTGAGTATACCTTTATAATAGGAATTTATCATACAAAAATCCATTCTAATCCAAGATATCTTGGTGATTTGCTGTTGCCTCCTTAGTTTAAAAAGAAGTTATAATAATATACAGAGGGTTCAATAGGACTAAGACATTTTATAGGCCCTGCCTTTTACCAGTAACAGCTACAGCTGTTTCTGGCTTTCTTCCTAGGCAGTTTTTTTCCTGCTAGTATTTTTCAGAGATGGAGGTGCCAGTGGCTTAGCATTACTGTCATGTTTCAGTAAGACTGGATTTATTTATTGTTATTATTTTTAAAGCAAGTAATTCTGCTTAAAATTTGGCTGTGAGTCTCTGCATATACCTCCATCACTTGCTGATGATGCCTCTGATTACAGTTGGGCCAGGCACCAGTCTGGTCAGGCTACTTACCCACTATTGCTGGGAGCCTGCATGGGACTGACCTAGGCACTCTGCATATATGCTGCAGTTGTGTAGCTTTGTCTTCTTGTGGAACTCCTAAGAATGGGAACAAGGGTTGTCTCTGACTCTTTCTCTGGCTTCTGGGACCCTTTTTCTCATACTGGGTCACCTTGCCCTACCTTAATACTTGGGGAGTCGCTTAATCTTACATTAACTTGATATGCCATGTTTTATTGATATTTGTGGGGGAACCTTGCCTTTCCTGGATGGGGACGGAAAAGGAGGGGGTTGGGGGATGGGAGGGAAGGAATGGGTAGAGGGACTGGGAGAGGGGGATGGAGGAGGGCTGCAGCTGGAATGTAAAATGAATAGATGAATTTAAAAAAAAGTAACACCTGACAGAGCAGACTACTAGCTTTTTCAATAGTGTGACTGTTAAGGCATTAGCTCATAGAAATCTCTTAATGATAAAAAGCCTACAAAAATATTTTCCATTAAATCAAATGCAGATATATTATTTATTATTTGATCCACATTATTAATAAATGACAGGTCACATTACATGTTACTTGGGATCTCTAAAAAAAAAAATCTATTGAGTTTATTTACATGAAAAAGAGCTGTCTTTCTCCCCAAAAGCTTTTATCTGTCCCACTTAAAAAAAAAAAAAAAAAGTGCAAAGTGGAAGACCTTAGATAAAGTGGTTGTGTTTCATTTTCATGTCATACTGAGCTGGGGTATTCATCTACTGAATGTGCCCCTTAACAAGGTCTCCCTCTGTACGTGCTGGTTAAAGGGTTCACTTTGTATCAGTTCTCCTGTAAGTAAGTGTGCTGTAAAAATAAAGCAAAAGACTGAGATCTTACCAGTTTGTCTCAGTTCTTCTTGAGTCTTACAGATGCAGAATTTTCTAAAAAATATTAATAAAAGATGTAGGAGTGTCAAGGGATTAATTTTTGTAGGGACTGCTATTTGTTAAGCAATGGTATGAAAATATCAGACACTGATGGGTTTGAAGCAAAGGTCTTGTGAGTGTGTGGTGTGTTTTTGTGCTCTCTCTCTCTCTCTCTCTCTCTCTCTCTCTCTCTCTCTCTCTCTCTGCCTCCCTCCCTTCCTTTCTCTCACTCTCAATCTCCACTGTATTTGGGGAGTGGGTGGATAGGATTTCTCACTGAACCTGGTCTTCAGTGGGGCTGGCCACTGAGTTCCAGGGATCCTCCTGTCTCTGCCTCCCAAGTGCGCGCTAGTGTGGACCACTATGCCTGGCATTCTGTGTGTTTTCTGGGAATCCAGCTTATGAGCACTTTACTGAATGAGCTATTTCTTCACTCTCCACAACAAAGGTCTTTTATGCTGCTCTGTTGGGTACAGCAGTGGGTGTACAGCCAACATTCTATGATGGTTCTAAAGCATTAAATGATCTAAACAAGTCCATTCTGCTTTTCTCTGCCTGAAGCAGTTTAAAGCCTAGAAGATACTGATTTTTTTTTTGTCTACTTTGATAACTAGTATATGTTTTTATTTTGTGTGTATGGGTATTTTGCCTACATGTATGTCTGTATACCATGTATGTGCCTGGTGCCCTTGGAGGTCAGAATAGGATGTTGTATCCCTGTACCTAGAAATAGAAATGGTTTTGAGCTATCATGTAGGTGCTGGGAATTGAACCCAGGTCCTCTGGAAGAACAGCAAATGCTCAGAACTGCTGAGCTATCTCACCAGCACCTCTTGTCTGTCTTGAATTGATTTCATATGATTATATTTCTCTGGCTTGTATTTAAATTCCTTATCTGTTTATTTGATTCTCTCTTGGCCTTTGAAGATTTTTAACAAAAGTATTTTAACTGGGCAGTGGTGGTACACACCTTCTATCCCAGCTCTTGGGAAGAAGAGGCAGATGGATCTCAGTGAGTTTCAGGCTAGCCTGGTCAAACAGAGTGAGTTCCAGGACAGCCTGGACTGTTACATAGAGAAACAAACTCTGGGAAAAACTGAAAACAAAAACAATAAAATCTCCAAACAAAAGTACTTTAAAGTTTGTCAGTTCAGCTGTTTCGTTGTCTTTTGTGTTGTTGAGGTACTGTCAGTCTGTGGGATTGCTCTGGTGGAGTGCTAACACCTGTATCAGGAGTGTGAATTTTCTGGATAGGTGTTATTTTTTATTCAGTACACACTATGCTGGTTCTTCTATAAGGAATACATTTCTGGTGTAGCTATTATTGAGATTGTAGATATGTGTGTGAGGTAAGTAATGGCCAACCAGTAAAGCATTTTTAGCTTCCTTGTTGCAGTTTCTACTTCAGTTCTGCTTGAATTTGAGTTCTAGAAAAATGCAGCTGTCACCACAGTGTGCTGTTACTCACTGTCATGTGCTGGAAGAAGGCTGACACTCTGGGTCTTCTTTCAGTCTTTTACCGAGTGTTCTGAGACTCAACTCTTCTGTAACCCACTCTCTGCCTCTCTACTTATTTGCTCTTACAGATTTTCTTTTTCCTTTTGTTACTTCTTCATTGACCCTTTGAGTGTCAAGAGGAGAGTAAGGTAATTTATTTGCTGTGGTCTCTTAGAATCTTTAAAGTATTCTAAACTGTTAATTCAAGGCTATATATCTTATTTAAATAACAAGATATACTTTATAATTTTAACAATGATAAACTACATTAAAATAAGAAGCATCTGAGGGCCAGTGAAATGGCCCAAGGCAGTAAAGGTACTTGCCACCAGCCTGACAATCAGCCTGAGTTCAGTTCCTCAGAAGTGAAAATTGATTCCTATAGATTGTCCTCTGATCTCTGTTCTCATCCTGTGGTATCTCATTCTCTCTCTCTCTCTCTCTGTCTCTGTCTCTCCCTCCCTCTCTTTTCTTCCCTCCCTCTCTCTCTCTCTCTAAATGTAAAAAAAGTAAATGTTTTAAAAACATTCTAAAGAAAGGCAATAGAGAAAATATAAAGAAAAAATATCAGTCAGGAAAAATAATAAAATAATAGACCCAATTTTAGTAATTTCTCAATATGTAAATGAACTTAATACCTTTATTAGGAGTTAAATTTAATTTAAGAATAATAATCTAATCATGTCATTTATAGCCTCGCCTTTAAGTTGTAGGGGCAGATAGACTGGGGCATAACAAGAACTGTTGGTGAACAGCTTGTTGTCTTACCATCTCATAAAAGGAAGTGTGACAACCTAGCCTGGGCTCCTGTGGATTCTTATTCACCATCTCTTGTAGAATCTGTCTCTTTCTAGGACTCTAGCCTAAACTTTTTATTATGTCCTTCATGTTCTTAGCTTTACATTCTTTCTTCATGTCTGTACTTCAGTCTCAGTATTTTCTTTTGGTGTATTTGTCTTTAGTTAATTGCATTAAAAGTTAAAAAATATATTACTAATATAATAATATGGATAAGTTAAAATTTAACAAATAACTGATTTACTATACAACCCCTAGTTAAAAATAAACTTAGGTTGGTTATTAAAAATAAACTTAGGTTGGTTATTTAAATTAGAGGAAGCAGTTTTCAGAGTAAAGAAATTGCTAAGGATATTGGACATGTTGGGTTATTCCTATAATGGCAGGAGGGTAATGAGTTTCAGGCCAGTTTGGGGAGACTGTTGTAAAGGACACAAGATGCACAGGCACACACACTGTCACCTACATGGAATGAGATGGTAACGGCTGTTCACAAGAATGCAGAACAGTGTAAAGGTGTATACACTAAAACCAAAACTTTAAATACATAAAGCAAAACTGACAGTAGTAGAATCATTCTGGCACTGACCCCACTGACCACAAACAAATGAAAAGGAGACCAGATGAAACGCTCACAAGAGGCCCAAACAGAGGACAGCTGTGAGGGAGCTATATACCATTCTGGGAGCTGTGCATCTCCTATACATGCTACCTTCCTTTGGCATTGCTCTGGGACTTTCATAACTTTATGAGAAGGTATGTCAACAAAGAGAGGCTGCCAAGAAGAGTGCTGCTCTTCCAGCTCTGTGAAGAAGAAAAGCAAAGAGCTAAAACACATATCAGTTCAAACAGCCAAGGGTACAGCCATTACCCCCTGTCATCACTGGGCTACCATAGAAAAAGCTTGGCCTGATTAGAGCTAGCATGGCCTCAAGGTTCTAGCTGGACCTTCTCATAAGGCTTATGAGATAGGTGGAGAAGACCCACTTTGGGGTCATTTCTGTCCTTGAGTGATTGTCAGGCCTGTGGATAGCCAAAGAGCAGTCTGCCTTCAAATAAGAGAGACAGATGCAAGTTGGGGGTAGAAATGCCAGCCTTCCATTACGCTTTTAGTTACCTTGTGGGCCTAATTAAGAAGGCAGTGGTTTTCAGCAAAAGCAGTTTGTAAGCACCTGTTATATTAAGACTATGCTAATGTGACAGTGGATGAATGGGCCTTAACCACTCTTATTCAACATAGTTATTTGTTGCTTACTGATGGGAAGATGTTCTGAGAAATATGTTGTTAGGTGATTTTGTTGTTTTGTAAGTATCACAGAATGTACTTACATAAACTAAGATAGCTACAGTTTCATCAGGAAGTATAATCTTATAGACCACTGTCGTATTAATCTGCCTTGGTGGAAATGGCTCATGCAGCATATGCCTGCTGAACAAAAGTTTGTACCAATACAATAAGGTACAAAAAAATTTAAATTTTTCATATTCACATGCTATCATATTTGTAGAATGAAGATAAGGTCATATACAAAGACAGTCTACTTTGACAGTTGTGCAAAGTCACAAAGTCTAGAGGAGAAAGACTTTAACCACTTACGCACCAGACACTCTTACTACACAGATACTCACATAACTAAAATGTTGAGATAATGAAACTAAAGTGGAAGCAGGTAGATGCCGACTCCAAGTGCAGGGAGAGCTGCAGAAGACACTGGTCCCCACCAACCCCTCTCCGTGGCTTCTTTCTGTATTAATGTAGTTTTACCATTATCTAGTGGTGAGGAAAAATTGCACTTCATTGTTCTCTTCTCCTTTTTCTGCCCCTCCCCCTTTTGGACCCTTCGGTATTAAGGTCCAGTAATATTGCTGGTGTAATTCTGAGACTGTCACTGTCCAACATCTTCCAGCTTTCATTTATTTGTTGATGACTCCCGTGCTGTAAGACTTTTTCTCAACAGACCTCTATCATCAGTTATCTGCTAGAGACATGTCTTCTCAAAAATGGAATAGGCATATCAGAATTATTGAGTTCTGAAACTATGTATTCTTTATTTCGTACTAGATCTGACCTACCATTTTGGGGCGGTCTGGGCGGGGGGAGGAATGTCAGTCATTGTTTCATTTACTTTTCTTTCCTAGTTTTGTCGAGATGTTTCTTCACTTTTTGTTGTTGTTTTGGCTACATACATGTTTCCTCTATGTAGCCCTGGCTATCCTGGAACTTGTTCTGTAGACCAGAAGATCCAGCTGCCTTCACCTCCCAAGTGTTTTGATGAAAGGCATGTGTCACCACCACTCAGCTGGTTCTTTACTTTTAGGTGTTAGTAGACATCAGTTTTTAAGTATCTAGTTTTTAAGCCCAAAGTCACCCATGAACTTTGCTTCTCATGTAACTTTGATGTTATGTTTGCAGCCCACAATGTGTTCCAGGGGTGCTTTATTCCTGCCATCACTGGCAGGCTAGCATATGTCCTATGGATTCTCAGCCCCTGCTGATACAGTTTTCTGTATAGTAGCCACAATAACATTTCTTTGATTGAAATCATAACATCATGGTTTACAGAGAATATCTCATGAAATCTTTGTTCTTGACAATTCTTTATTTTTGTTTACCTGTGTTTGCCCCATTGTTGAGTAGTTTTTCATATGTATTGGCATTTTATTTGTGAAACTATTGGTAATATGCCTTGTGGTCACATACAAGGTCAGAGTTTACATGATTTGAACTTCTGTCACTAAGAGGAAAACATTTATTTAATATGGAGTTTTACTATTATATAAATCTAGTAAAAGCAACATATTTGTACTCCAGAAATATCAAAAAGAACTAGAGCATAAGCACGTACGATTTCATAGAATGTTTTATTTATTTCCTCCAAGAGTTAAATGTACTTTTACATATGTAGACATTTGTGCATATTTAATCTGCTCCTATATTTCCTGCTAGACTCCTCATTTTGCACAGCATCTTTTCATAAAACAATACAGGTTTCAGAAATAGCATGAAATGTAATGATTTGTTGCTAACATTAAATGTTGATACTTCCTCCTCCCCCTGCTAATGTGACTGTTCCTTTTTATAGTCTTGTAGGCTTCAGTAAATCCTCAAGGGTATAATCCTATCACTTTTTCATTATAGGACACTCATTCCTGTCTTTATGGCTATTTAAAAAAAAAACTTTTTTATTATAAAATGTATAAAACACCACCCAGATAGAGCTATTATCGTTTAGATGTAAACTTTTTACAGTTGTATACTGTGTGTGCGAGCACATATGTGCTTGTTTATCACAGTACCCACACTTGTAGGTCAGAGGACTGATAATGAAGTTGGTTCTCTGCTTCCATAATGTGGGTTCTGGGGATTGACTCAGATTTTAAGGCATGGCTGCAAATACCATTGCTGCTGACCCTTTTCACTTTTGTGACATGTACAGGATTGTTAAGTACTGAAAGCTAGATAAAATGGTATCATTTTAGCAATTGTTGGTCTCATTTGGCCCTGCTATGGACTTAGAATGCAGTGTTTTATTGGCTTTGATTGTCATTTTTGGCTTGGGACTCCCAGTGCCCTCATGTTTGACACATATTCAGACAACACTGTAAGATGTTTTTTTTATAGAGTATTGTATATGATTTTAAAATTTTAATTACAATTAATTAGATCATCTTCTCCTTGTCCTTGTTACCAGGAGTCATGCTCCTCTAACTCATGGCCTCCTCTTTTTAGCTATTATTATTACATACACATATACATATATATCATATACACACATAGATACATGAATCAACATAGAAATATATCCTGCTGAATCTATTCAATGTTGCCTGCATATATATTTTTCTAGGGTTGACCACTTAGTATTGGATAACTAAGGAGGTGTTGTTAGTTGCTTCGGTTTCTTCATCTAGGAAGCCCTGTGAGACTTCCCCATCTACTTTGGAATGTCAGCTGGTGTTGGAATTAAGTTCCTGTTTAGGAAGCCATGTTGTTGAGATTCATAGATATAGCTTCCCTGTCAGAGCAAACTTTCTGGGATGCAGGCTTCTAGAATCCTTCTTGCCCTTTCTTCTGTTCCCTAGAGCTTAGTTGCAAAAGTTGTGTTGTAGAGTATTATGTACACCTATTACCCACAGTCAGTTGTTTTCTACATTTTTGACTAATTGTGGTTTTCTGTAATGGTCTCCTGCTGCAAAAAGAAGCTTCTTTAATGAAAGGTGAACTATACTTACCTGTGTGTGTAAGATTAAATATTTAGGCCAGGTGGTAGTGATGCATGCCTTTAATCCCAGCACTTAGGAGGCAGAGGCAGGTGGATCTGAGTTTGAGGCTGGCCTCGTCTACAGAGCGAGTTCTAGGACAGCCAGGGCCACACAGAGAAACCATGTTTGAAAAAACAAACAGACAAACAAAAAGCAGGGCAAAATACAAAAGAGTAACTATTAAGAATGCAGTTAAGAATTATACTGGTTTAGGAAGGTGGTAGCAGCAGTTCTCCTGTAACCTGTAATCTCAGTAGGGGTGTGGAATTGGTCATGGTACCAGGCGTGAGTGCTTCCTAAGCGAGCCTTCAGTCCATTTGATGGTTTGTGGTTACCACCAAGGTAGGAGGGCAACACTGTTCCTTATCTCGCACACTGGCATCGCTGGTCCATAGGCTTCGGAACTGGTTAGGACTGTTGTTTGTTTTCCTCCGTTAGCAGATCTCACATCCCCTCGTACTATAGTATCTAGTCCCCAGGAAAGTGGTGTTCCGGTCAGTTCAAGCTTAGATCCTTTGAATTCTCTGTCCAGAATCATGGCGTCTTCAGCAGGATGGATTTACTTCCAGCTTTGGAGGTAACCAAGGGCAGCAACCATAGCCTGTGTTGCTTTGGGAGTCTTTTTGAACTCTTGACCGACAGCTCAGGTTTCTGATGCCTACACTGGGTTTTTGTTAGATTCGGCTCTTGTGAGAAGTATTAATCACTTCAAGTGGTGTAACTTCACTTCAACTGTGTAATGTATGTATAGACATATATATTATATACTTTTAGGTAAATATAAAATAATTTTCCATGTCTTTTTTTCAAACATACTTAATGTGTTATTTCCTCCCCTTCTTCTGTATTATGCTCCCTTTCCTCTTCTGAGTTAAAGATCCTTTCTTATTTTTCTTACTTCTCCTTTCAGATCATCTACATCCTGCTATTTTCCTTTCTGGGGGAGGGAATCCAAAATTCAAAGTAAAAGAACAGATGAATTTTTAAAAGTACTTTGAAAAATTAGAACTATTTTATTCTTATAGTTCAAATGTTGAATAAATCCAAGTTATTATATGATGAAATTTTCAAAACAAATGATTACATATGTATTCCTTGGGTGAGGTCATAGTGTTTTTACTGCTTTTATTCACAGGATATTCTGAATAATCTTGAATCATGTGACCTTGAGGATGATGACCTTATGCTGGATGTGGATTTGCCGGAGGATGCACCTCTTGAAAATGGCAAGTTAAGATAGCTAAGTCTCCAGATGCATGTGTATTAGTGGCTGGGTTGTAACCAGTTTGATAATTGTTAAGGTTTCTTAATCTCAGCTGAGCCCTTAGACTGAGAATTGGGCTCATTTAGTGTAAGGTAGGTTTACTTTTAAGTTACATGTTTGAAACCTAGTTACATGAGTCTTAAATATAATTCTGTATGATTGAACAACATTAAATACCTTTATCTAAACTTGATATGTGTGTGTGTGTGTGTGTGTGTGTGTGTGTTTGTGTATTTGAATGCCTAGATTTTCCTCACTTTGTTCCATTTTGGATTCCAAAAGAATAGATTTAGAGAAGCATTTTGTAAAACAGTATAATGTATTAATGTGGTAACTCTTTTAAGATCAATTCTGGGAAAGTAATCACCTTCTGAATGAACTATACTACTACCCTTTGATTTCTAATTTCAGTCTGTCTTTTTCTCTGTGTCCCAGTAACCAGCAAGGTAGGGTTTTAGACAATCTATATGCAAAAAAACTCTTGTCTCTTGTGGGCACTAGCATATATGTGTTTCAGTATCAGGAACCAGTAAGAGAGCCAGAGATACTCTTGGGAGTGGAGTTGAACTGGGAGTCCTGCTGTTCTGGAAAGAATGGCTCCAGAGATGTGAGGATCCCCACAGTACACATTTGTGTGGTGGTGTTCCAGGCTTCCCCAGTACAGTGGGAGGAGTCTCAGAAGTGGAGTATATCTGTTCTCAGTGTGCTTTCTTCTTACCACCACATCAACCATATTGTCATTGATTGCTTTGAAAGCCCCCCCCCTTTCATTGTCTGAAAAGGAGCTCTGTTACAGTCTGAAGAATGAACATGATCATGTGTTTATTTCCCTGTTTTATGGATCTTGAATTACCTGGAATGGCATAGTCTATGAGACTGTGTAAATTACTGAGGATTTCAGTATTTTAGGATCTGTACTACTTTGGGCTGGTTATCCTAACATCATATCTTATGGCTTAGAATCATTTTATCCATGTTCTGCTGATGACAGCAAGTGTTATGACCTAGCCTACCCCACTGAAACCACTCAGAGTGAGAAGAGATGTAGGCCACGACGGAATGCGGATTTGTAGTTCTGTTAAAGTGAAGCATTAACAGTATTGTCCATTGTTATTATAAGAGTAGAGACTGTGAGACTTATGATGCTTCTGGTACCTGGGATACTTCTGCAACCATAATGGAATTCCAGTCCTGAGAAAGAAAAATATAGCCAGTGCCCAGGAGGAATAGGAAGATGGACTGCCAGTCTTAGAATAGTGCTAGGAGATTATAGTGAGGGTGCTTAGGGAGCTGCACCTTCTGGAGCTGTAGAGCAGTGTATCAGTGGTGGAGATTATAGATGCTGTTGTGAAGTCTGACGCAGTGACCTGGGAGACCACGTTCAACACTCTTCTGGCACACAAAGGGAAAAGAAAATGTAAAGCATTGAAAATGACTGAGCATGCAATAAAAGACATAATGGTGCAGAAGATGTGACATACTTGATGGTTTTTATTTTTATTTCTATTTTTCAAGGCTGGTAGTAAAGGGTGAGGAATTTTCCTCCTTGGGATAAGTCACAGCATGTCACTTTGACAGGGTTACTGCAACTTCATTTTGGAAATTATATTCCCTTCTGAGAATTCTGAACAATTCTGAGCTGATATAGGAAACACAGATAAACCAGTCTTTCATTTCTAGAGCACAGCCTACTCACCCTCATGTTACAGATGTGGAATCTCAGAGAAATTGCAGATTGTTGAGGTCTTTGTTGCATTCTCAGGAGTTGTCGCAATCTCTGTTAACACTGCACATATGACACAGATGTGTCCTAGGAGAAAACAAACAAATATTCGCTATTTTGAACTAAAAGAACTCCAAAGGGAGCAGAGTGAGAGCCTAAAATTAGTTCTCTCTGGAGGCACCAAAATAAAGTAGTACTCATGTTTCCTATTTCTGCAAGGTAGGAAATACTTTTTAGGTCTCTATGGCTGGAGGATAAGAATGTGGAAGTGCTGGTAGGTTAGGGATCTTTTAACATGCTGTTGACTGTTGGCTTTAGTGCTTATTAGCTTTTTTCTGTTCGAGGATGTTATACAAGTTTGAGAAGAGGTTGTACAGGTTTGCTGAACCCTCAGGTGTTTCTGCCAGTATTATTGACAGTTGTGCCCAAGAAGATCAGCAAATTAGTGAGACCTTCCATTTGTATTCGATCTGGGTACATGTTACTGTGACCTCAATAAGACTAAGTGGTCCTTTGCTATTAAAAAAAAAAAAAAATGATTGGATGCCATGTGTGTGCATGATTGTGGGGATGTATTTCTTTTGTCTGTGTGTATCAGTGCAGAGGCCAGAGGTTGGTAATGGCTGTGTTCTTCTATTGTTTACCTCCTTATGAAAAAGAGTCTCTTCAAATCTGATGTTTCCTATTTTGCCCAGACTAGCTTATCACTGAACACTAGGATCTTCTAGTTTCCGCCCTCCTTGTGCTGGGGGTTATAGGCACCCATTGCCAAGCCCTTTGTTTTGTGGGAGGGTTCTTAATTCTGGGTCTCTTGCTTACAGACTGGTAATTTTTCCTACCTAGTCATCTCTGTAGTCCCGTTCTAAGAAGTCACGAGGAAAATGCCTATCTGATAATTACATTTGTGTGCAGGTCGTTTTCTCTGTGTTGTCCGTGGGGGGAAAGAACGTATGGCAGTCTAATGCTTGTTAAACAGTTACAGCATAGGATTTGGGGATAGCCACTCAGATGGGTATGTAATAGTAATGAAGTTTAGGATATATATGGTTTATAATATATATATATACACACATATATGTTATAGTTTATAATGTACATTGTAGCTTATGTATATTAGTAGAATCACTTACTAGTTGGGAAGTAAGTAAAACATTTGCATACTTACAGCTGCAAGTGCTGTAATGTAACAGTTGTTAGGGAGACCGAGAAGGGGCAAGAGCAGTATTAGCTGTGTGGAAGGACAGAATGCAGATCAAAGGGTACGTGAGTCATGAGAGAGGATATAAAACCACCGTTTTCTAATTTCAGCTCTGCCGGATTTTTTTTTCTTATTTTATAAGTACACAAAAAATGTAATTGGTAGTGAGGCTCCATGGCATCAGAATGACTATTAGCTGGTAGATGTTCGTTAAGATGCATGGAGATCTCCTCTATGTTCCCTTCCCAGGGTGATCATGTGTCCCTCTTAGGGCCCTCCTTGTTATCCAGCTTCCGTGGAACTATGGGTTTTAGCCTGGTTATCCTTTGCTTTTCATCTGGTGTCCATTTATGAGTGAGTATGTACCATGTTTGTCTTTCCGAGTCTGGGTTAGCTCACTGGGGATTTTTTTTTTTTTTTTCTTT